>VDFB02042184.1:0-22197 GCA_007258455.2 Sequoia sempervirens
ATTTTGCATAGTTTCAAACTTAATCTTTTATAATCATGCAATTCTAATTCTTGCCCATTTGCATGGACTACCCTTTCTATTTGATCTATATACAAATGAATCTGTTCACCATCCTCTTGAATTCCAATCATTTTATCACTTGCCTTAGCTTCAAACTCTTTCATAATGCTTTCAGATTCTAGTTGTTCTATGGAAGTGTCCATTTTACCATTTTCTTGAGCATTAGTCATATCTATCCGCCCACCATGTAGGTCAGAGGTCAAACCAAGAACGACATTATTGGTGTCCTCTTTCAACAATGTGTCCTCCCCATCACACAAAGAATGAACTTCTGAGGAATCCTTCTTGATTGCAGAACGACATGAACAATACCAACTCGTCCTAGGGATAGCCTTTAGAGGGGGTGAAAGGCAATATATATGATGAGCATTCTGGCATTTATTGTAGATTGTGATGCAATTATTACATTCACTACTGCTACAAAATGTACACTCAATTTTCCTGCCTGATGAACCCAATTCTCTAAAATTTAGAAGGCTATCCTGTTCATATTCCAAGCATCCATTCCTACAGCCCTCTAATATGATGTTTTGTAAAAATCCATCCCAACCAGGGTGCTTACCTGCCTTGGGTGGACACTGGGTTGAGCTCCATGGTAATCAACCACCCTTGTCCAGGAAGCAACAAATACACTGCACATGAGCTACACCAAAAAGCTTTCCAATTCTTGCCGAATTTTATCCTGGGTTTTCAAAATAAAATGTACATGAATAAATATTGAAAGGAATATCGCCCATTTTGCCAGTCGTTAGAAACCATGAGATTGCATATCCCACGATCATGAAGGCCATGAGTCCACATTTCTTTGAAGAATTTTTGCATCAGTAGCACAACTTTATGAGGCCACAGCTCTTTGAGTCATTAGTCAAACAACTTATATACTTCGAACATGCTTCCATATTCGTATATATGTCTTCCAGATTATTTAGTATAATATCTGATGCCTTGGCGGTTGTCCATTACTGATTGAAGAACTCTAGTTTGGGCACGGGTTTGGAGTTTCTAAAGTTTTATCAATTTTATGCATATCTTGCATTCCTTGTGACCACGAAACAACATTTCTCTGAGGCGTTCTGCTAGACAACTCACGTGTTTCTTTTATGCTTCCACATTACTTATCACTTTTCTTGGCTGAGACCTTCCTCTGGGCACGGGATCTGGTTATACACCTGTTAATTGCATTTGATTGAAAGTTTCTAAAGCCTTTTCATTGAATCCATTTTATGCATCCTTATGGTATTTCAGCTCAAGCAGTTCACGGGCCTTGTCTATATGTCCTCACTGTGTAAACATGTCTACCAGAGCATTTTTCTTTCATTCTTTTGCACAACCATTGCTTCTAATTCCAGCGCTATTCCCATCTCGGAGGAATCTGTGGCAAATTTTGCAATTGGCATTGCATTTAGCAAGTCACTGGTGATAGGTTTCAACATTTGGTCATATGTTGCCTGATCTGAAGCACAAGTTCTTGCAAGTTGATCAAAAGGCATTCCTTGCATAGTGAAATGCAACATCTTCAGGACAGTTTTAAAGTCATCGATACAAGTTGTGCACCTTGTGTTGAACAAAACATATAAAAGAACAATATCATACTTAGAGGCAACGTGACAAAATTTTCCCGTCCAATCTTCACACCCGATTATCTCCCCAAGTACACCATTTCCCACCAAAGGAGAACCAAATGTGATGCAGAAATAAGACATGTTTCTTGCCTCCCTTTGTAGATACCAGAGGGTGGCTAGGGTTGCAACTGCACCTCCCATGGAACGACCCACAAATACTATGGTTTGTTCCTTTAAACCTTGCATCTTGGTTTTTAAACTTTCCAGAATAGGCCGGAATCGGTTGAGAGCTCCCCTGTGAACAAAGGTTGGCTTATCATTATCGCCCTTGAGGTAAGCAGAGAAGATTTTCTCATTTTTGATATTGTAATCTCCATATCTACTCTCTGTGGCAATGAAATACCTTGTAGAAAATGAAAAGGTCACATATACTACATATTCATCTTCTTTCAGAGAAAACTCTATGTCATTTTAAGAAACATTACAGATCTCTTGTCAAGCCTTCTGCAGGATCCCGCAGGAAGTAATCAAAGTTGCTAGTTCTCGACCAACACTGAACCTGGAAATACATATTACATATCGCTATGTGTCTTGGCTTCCAATTGTCATTATTCATTCTTGTTGACCTTTCTGAATGCGTCGAGTTACAAAACTTTGCCCATAGTGAATTCAGCTTCATTTCAAGAAATTTTCATTGTAACGTTCTTGTGCAATGTAGTTCCAACTACTAGTAGAATATGGCGAACTATATTCCCTTTTCCAAATCGAGCTTCTACCCATCCTTTTGATTTCAATATGTGCTTCATGTTTTGCAAACGGTTAAGTAGACGTTTCTTCTATTCTTTTCGATGAAAAATCTTCCTGCATTCTTGGATTTCTAGTTCAAGAAGGCAATAAAATCTTCTAGCGGTTGTGTTCAGATGCAAAGCTATTTGGTCTCTGTAATTAGAGAAATAGGGAGGCTGCCCTACAAACAAGTGCTAATATCAAAGGACACAACAAAGAACCATCAAAAAGAGATTTACTGCAGAAAAAATCATGTTAACACTATCATTATCGTCAGAATTTTTTGATCTTGCTTCAGATGTTACATCAACTATCGTAGCATATTCTTCAACTAATCTTGTACCAGGTTGATATACAAGAGCCATAGCAAATGACCTCATAATATCCCCGTCAAAACTTAAAATTTCAGACCGCCACCACCTCCATTAACCAGACCAACTTCATCCATGAGACCACATCTTTGAATGATTTTCAAACCAATTCACATGCATTCATTATCATTTGAATCGATGCATGATCGGGCAGTCGGGCCTTTTCAGAACTTTAGAACCATGAAGTCAGACATTCTTGGAATTTCAAAACCTTTAAAATTCACGTGAAAAACTTAGAGCCATTAGAAAAATATGACTTTAATAAAGTCATTGAATTTTAACACTTTTTCCATGGGATAAAGCCACCCTTCTCGTTGAATAATCGAACTTTAACTTTTACGGAAACTCCATAATTTATATTTCTCACTATTTTTGACCTTTGAAATATATTTCTCCCTCATTATATCTCCAATTTGCACAAAATTTGGATAGCTTGATGATTTGAACGCCCCAAGCAAAACCCATAAACCATTTAATCTCTAACAACTAGAAAGTTCAATTTTGACCCAATTTGCAAATTGGGGGCAGAAAAATGTGAAGCTAAAAATTCCACAAATGATAAAGCATATGGGCATGAGGACTAGCCAAATTGGGTGGAATGGAGACAAAATCATGCCCATAAGAGGAATTTGCACCAGCTAGCATAGATTTTAAAAATTAATGGTTTTCATGATTTGGCAAGCTCAAAGTCATTAAGAGAATGTGTTAAAAAATTGAAAATTTTTAGGTAACATATTTGATGGATCATTTTCAGTCTTTTTAGGAGGTGCTTTCAATTGATTAACATCAAATTCATGTGGAAGTTTAATACCTTAATTAGCCAACATTAAGAAATATTTTTCCCCATCTCTTTCAAAAATCTTTTCAAGGAACTTGTTGAAATTTGGATCTTGTTGAGCATGTTGGATGTCTTCCTCAATTATTTCCTCACCTTCAAATTGGTGAAATTTATGGAAAAAAATTTCTTCAACTTCAGCCATGGTGTTTTGAGTTTCAAGTTCTTTTTCTTTGAGTTTCTACTGTTGGGATCTTGTTTGAACATGCATACAAGTGTTATAATTTGACTAAATTTTTGGTCTTTGTTTGAAGGAGTGCCAAGGATAAAAACTAAGTCAAATAGAATGACAAATTCTATTGATGAGACTAAGTTTAGGTTTGATTATATAGCTTTGTTTCGTGATGAAGGATGGCAAATCCTGATAATGAAACTTGGCTTAACAACCAAAGACGTGATAAGTTTGATGATTTAGGAACTTTAAGGTGTTAGATCACTCCTATGCACTAAAAGAATTGCCAAATGCACTATAAAAACTACTTAATGCATTAAAAGACCCCTTGTATGCACCAAAATATGTGCTAGATGTGTCGTAACAGGGACTGGATGCACTAGAAAATGTTCTGGATGCGCCGTAATAGGAATTGGATGCATTGAAAGATTTTTCGTATGCACCAAAAGAAATAATGAATGCGCTACCTAAGAGTTCACGTCCAAATTATGCAAAACAACTTCTCAGAAAACGTTAATAAAAAGGGGCTAGGCCCCACAGTGGGTGCCAAAATATATTGTGTGAATTGTGAGAGCTAGTAAAGAAATAATAAAACACACAAACTCAATGAAATGTATTATATTAGAGAATTGAATCACATAATTAATCGAATTCAAAACATAATCAATCACTAAAATCGTTCCATTGTTTCTTATCTCTAAGGATTCCTTGAATCATAATGGCTCTCAGATTTTTCTTGCACTATAACTTCTAGAATGAAAACCTAGAGAATGGATGTTGTAAATGCAAGAATCTTATTCATACATGATGATAAACTATATGATTGATGCCATTATAATGATATTGATGTTGTTGTATACAGATGAAGATAATACTATGATAATGGTGCTAAATGCTATGGTAGAAATGTTGTATGAAGCTAACTATGATAATGGAAATGCAGCCATAAACTAAGACACGATTCTAAACTAAAATGCTTCTAAATTGCTAAATGTTGAAATGCTCTAATGCTCTAAATGCTCAAATGCTCAAAGGTAATTTTTACAGAGTAAGTTTTCTCAAATATGGGATGTCAAATGTTGTAGCAAGGGGTTGTATTTATGGGAATTCCAAGGCATATTGTTATGTGGCAGTAACCAATGGCCAAGATTTTAGTTGGAGAAATGAACAATGGAAAATGAAGAATTTAGAGGGAATCATGGAGGATGTTCCCTTTAAAAGAGTGCCATGCCAAGTGTAAGAGAGAATGAAATGATGGAGAGAGCCAAGTGTCCAAAGTTTGTTTTAGAATTGGTTGAAGATAATTCTCATTTAAATATAAAAAATATTTAAATTCATGTGACACTTGATGATGTGGCAATAGGAAAAGTTGGAGACATGTGCCTAAATTCAAATTTAGTGAGAAGATTATTAACTAAATAAAACAAACTATTGTCATTTGTTTGTTTAATTTAGAGGAATATGAATTAAGATGGAAGAATTAGAAAGTGTGAACTATATAAATAAATTTAGAATTTATTTATAAGTAGACGAATTAAAGGGGTCATTAATTAAATACCTTGTAATTAATTAATTAATTAATTAATTATCTTGACTGATTTTAGGTGTATACAGAAGCCATTTCATGCTAAGTTTTAGATTTGCAATCCAAGGTTTCAATTGAGGTATGGTGAGTTGTGACATTGTTCATTCATCATTCCTTTATGCATTATTTCTTTCCAAGGTTTAATTACCAAAATGGGGTTTGACCAAGGCAAACCCCTATTCCCTAATAAAACAACATTTTTCTTCCTCTTTGACGTGTGATTACGGGTTTTAGGTTGAAGATCAATTAGAGAGAAAAATTTGTAAAGTCTTACTTGAGTTGTCACCTTTCTTGAAAATCCATAGAAATTGGGCTACAAAATTTATTTTTGAGTTTTCGGTAGTGTCCGACTAGGATTTGGAAGTGCAAACTTTGAAGAATAGAACCCAAAAAACATTTTTCCAAAACCTTAGCCAGGGCCCATTTTCCACTGAGCAAATGAGTCCTTAGTGAGGCCCAAGAGAACATTGTTTGCAATAGGTATACAACACCTTACCATCTTAAAACCTACCTTTTTACTATTATATCAAATAGGTTTGTTTTTTAATATTCATCTATGCATAATTGAATGAAATAACTAGTGAAAAGAAAGGTTAACCATCTTAATTACATTTTGGTTTGAACAATCCCCCCCTCTTCTTTTCCTGCACTTCAAGGGTTAAGTGTAAGGTTTGGAGATATATATAGAGAGAGAGGGTAGGGATGAGGGAGAGAGGGGTAGAGAAGGAGAGAGTGAGATAGAGAGAAGTATATAAGGAAGGAGAGATAGAAGGGGGAGGAGGGAGGGATAAGTGGAGAGAGAGAGAGAGGGGGGGAGGAAGGTGAGGAGATTGAGATAGAGTGAAGGAGGGAGGGAGAGGTAGAGAAGGATAGAGATATAGAGAGAAGTATATTATAGGGAAGGATAGAAAGAGGGGGAGGAGGGAGGGAGAAGTAGAGAGAGAGAGTGAGGTGATATAGAGGGATGGAAGGAAGGAGGGATAGATGGAGGGAGGGATGGATGAAGGGAGAGAGAAGTGAGATAGAGATAATGAGAGAGAGGGGGAAGGAGGAAGGTGGAGAGATTGAGAGAGAGAGAGAGGAGGGAGGGAGAGAAAGTGGGGTAGGGATGGATAGTATAGTTAGAGATAATGAGAGAGGGAAGGTGGGTGGGATGAAGGAAGAGAAAGAGAGGGAGAGATAGGGAGGGGGAGAGAGAGAGAGGTGAGATATAGAGGAGTAGAGAGGGAAGAAGAGAGATAGATAGAAAGAGATAGAGACAAAGAGAGAGAGAAGTAGAGAGGGAAGGAGTAAGGTGGAGAGATTGAGAGAGTAGAGAGGGAAGGTATGTGGGAGGAAGGGAGGGAGAGAGGGGGGATATAAGGAAAATAGAGAGGGAAGGAGGGAGCAAGGGAGAGCGAAATGTGAAATAGAAAGAAGTATAAAGGGAAGGAGAGGGAGAGGAGGAAGGTGGGGAGATTGGGAGAGAGGGAGAGGGAGAGATGGAGAGAGATACAAAATTATATAGGGAAGGGGAGGGAGAGAGAGAGAGAGAGAGAGAGAGAGAGGAGTGTGAAAGAGAGGTCTAGAGAATAAGGGATAAATAATGAGATAGATAGAGAGAGAGAGGGGGGGAGGGAGAGAGTGTGAAAGACAAGTCTAGAGCATAAGGGATAAATAATGAGTGAGTGAGAGAGAGAAAGATGGTACAACTTGTTGATTATTGAAATTTGACCTCCTAATTACTAAAATTTGACATGCTAATTACTGAAATTTGACTAAATCTAAAAAATCATAATCTTCCAAAAACTAGAATTTTCATTATAACTCCTAAAGATTTGAAGCCACTCTCAAACATCATGAAACTATATACATGAAATATAACTTAAATTATAAGAAAGTAAATGTCAACTTATTTCATGTATATAGTTTCCCTGGAACACATGGACAAGAAAGAGAAAAAAAGAAGATTTTTTTCAATACAAACCATAATGCGAGCATGTTATAACATGCTCACATTTTGGCTTGGTAATGATCAAATATAGGCTTGGTCACTACAAACCCATAATGTGAGCGTGTTTTGTTATAATGTGCTCACATTTTTGCTATTTCGAGACCAAAAAGTGAAGTGGCCACTTTTTGGCCCCCATCCTTGTGCACTTAACCTACTATTAGAGGATAAAATTTGTTGTAGAACTCTACGTATTGATTTTTACACCCAATGAATCAATCTATTTGCATATATTTGATATTTTCTCATGCATTTGGTTTGTGTAGTTATTTGTTTGCCCCACATTTTGAAATCTAAATTTTCTAAACAAGCAATGTTGATGAACACATTTGAGGAGTTTGCTAGGTTAGAATCTTCTCCTTTGGTCACACTCCCAGGATCTAGTTTAATGGTTTTGAAAAATGATCAAAGACATGAAAAATAATCATGTAATATGTAAGTAGTCATGTGTAGGTATATATTTCATGTTGATGTCATACTCTAAAGATAATGCAATTTGTGTACAATGTAGCTAATGTGCAATATTGAGGCAAAACCTATGACACTCTCATTTTATAATCAAGAAAGAAAAAAATCTTTAATTTTACTTCCAATTCCCAATTTGTTAGTTGAAACTTTTGCTCTTTGATATTAAGAAATGACAGTCCCTCTAGTTGAAGCTTATCATGATGTATGAAATTCATTCCAAGTAGGAAAAAATCTATTGAATTAAAAAATTCCTTAATTAAAAATGAGAAAATATATAATTATAAATACATTTGATTATAAAATTTCCATGTCAAGGTGTGTAGTGTAAATCACCATGAATGTAGTGCAACATCAACTATCTTCTCCCTACACAAGATGTTTCCTATGCATTGTGTGTTGTTCTAAAAATAACATTTTGTCAATGGGCCCTTGGTCTACTGGTGAAGTTGAAAGGTTCAAAATGAGCCCACCAGGGATCAAGTCTTGTTGAGTGCAAAGGCTCTGACACCGAAAAAGGGATGAGGCTTGGATTGTGCCTCGGGCAAATTTGGCGGAATGGATACCCCTCACGGCTTGGCTCTTAGTTGAAGAGGTTCAGCCCAAGAAGACTCGCGCTCCCGTATCAAGTAGCTACAAAAAAAATAAATAAATAACATTTTGAACATGTTTCCTATATCATTCGTAAGTATTTAAAATTATGACTAACACTAAAAATCCATTATAACTTATTAAATATTTCAAATACCATTTAACACTACTATACTTATTTAGTGTGTGTTTGTAGAGTATTCATTATGTTTAAAATGAAAAAAAGAAAGAGAAAATTTAAACCAAATATTAATTAAGAAAACAAAATAAATAGATATTTAAACCATAAATCAAAAATTGCTTGTAAAATAGTTAGAGACTATTCTTAAACTATACTCACTTCCATAACAAAAATAAAATTTTGTCCAATAAAAATAGATCAATTAGTTATAGTGCTCTCTTTCATCGATGCAGTGAACAGAGGAACACTTGTCTGATATCCATCGGATCTTGACTGATGAGCCTTTGTACTGTAACCTGCAACATTATCACTTATACGAATCTTGACTCAGAGACTGTCGGGTTTGAACCGACAAAATCTTAGAATTTGAACTAACAAATCTGAGAATTTGAACTAACAAAATCTTAGCATTTGAACCGGCTAAATTTTAGCCGGGCCTTCCTCGTTTCTTCCACATAAACCACACCAACTCATATACTATTCGTCCTCGTTTCTTCGATATAAATCACACCTACCCATTTACCATTCTTGCGGAGCACTACCTGACGTATATGTGACAAAATTACAATGAACTTTTTAGAATATTTTTTGATGACAAAATTACAATGAACTTTTTAGAATATTTTTTTGATGAGCACTGACAAAAATGTAAAACAAAAAGTGATGTAGGATTTGATGAATTCATGCCCTTGGCGAAGCCTACTTAGAATAGGAAAAACAACACAAATTTATATCATGTTAGTGACACAATTGCATCACATAAAATATTGCATCAAGACTAACGGAGAAAATTTTCAGCTTATTTTTGTAATTTGATGAATATATTGTGAAGCTAAGTGGGATCAACGACATAGTGTTTGTAAATTTCTTGTAATGATTTTGTAGTATAGAATCTCGATGTTAGATTATAGTATTGTAGGTAAGTTTACTATTTGTTATTTGAAAAACATCTCTTTATAAGATGATTTTGTATTTCATAAATCAAAAGAGCTAATGATATCTATGTTCTTTTTGTACCATTCATGTACCTACCATCTTTGTTTTCTTTGCCTCTTATGTTAATGCCACTTTTTGCAAAAAATGTCTATTATTGCAAGTAGATCAATATTGTTGTGCATAGTAGATCAAGCATTAGATTCTTTAAATTAATTTGAATTATATGCTCAAATTAGGATTTTAGAAAACATTCATATATGATATATGTTTTCTTTCTTTATAATAAATGTACATTTAGTAAGTGGATTAGAAAAAACAAAAATTAGTAAATCTTTTTTTGTCGATGTAGTTCATGCTAAAGATCATAGCTATGTAATAGGCAATATGTATTCATATTTGTGTCTTCTTTTTTGTAATTGTACAAATTAAATTTTGTACAACACTCTTCTCTAAATGCTAGATTAGGAAGCATTGTTGTATACCATGCTTATTCTCAACATGTTCATTTTCCAACTATTCATGTGATTGCCATCTTTGTTGTTAATGTCATTTTATGGAAATATTTGTCTACTATTACAATTAGATCAATATTGTTGTACACAATTGATAAGACATTAGATTCTTGAATTGACTTGAATTCATTTCATAAATCTATAGGATATGCTTTTTTTTTTTGGTTGGTAAATTATATATTTTATTATTATTATAATGTGAAAATACAAAATTGAGGAAATAAATGTTTTTGAGTGACTGAAAACAAAACCTAGCCACAACCCAACTGTAGAGACACCAAAATTGCAACCCCAACCTAGAGATGTACATGTACCAACCGAGTGCATAAACACAAAGTCCAAAACAAGAATCAAAATCTACACTGCCCGTTCCACCCACAAAGCAAAAAATTTCAACATTCTTTATATTTTCATGTCTGCAAAGAAACCAAAACTAGAGCCAACACAAGAAGCAAACAAAAGACAAGGGGCACTGAACTGCCCCAATTTAGAACCTAGTCCACGCCTGCATCTAGGACCTCGACCACGAGCCCTACCACGTCCTCGCGCCACACCACAACCCCTCTCGCGAAACCCACCATCACGACCATTTTCCCTCTGCTGTGCCTCCATATCCGTCCATGCACCGGCTAGCTTGAAACGAAAGAAGTCTGGGTTCATTTGTTCTCTGGGAATCCCAACAACGATGACCAATTCCTAATCATGCACATAATCTAGAATGTATGCCCAATATTTCTAGGCCTTTGCCTTCCTCTCTGAAATATTGCCAAGAGCCCTATGCAAAAGAAATGAGTGTCATTGGTGAGGCCCATCCGAAAAACCAAGCCAAACACCATGAGCAGCGACAAAACCTCACCCCAACATAACAAAAGTTGAAATCTCCTCCAACCCAACCCACCACTTTGGCCTAACACACCACTCCACCACCCTTCTCACCTCCACCTGTGAGCTAAAATGGAGGCCTCGTGCACAAAAGAGGGAGAAAATATTTGTATTTGTGCGAAAACAGAACTTTGACACTAGAAAAACTCAATTCCTAGGAGAGCTTGGACCAAACTAAGAAAGAAGGGGTCTCTTGTGGTGAAAACATTCTTTAGCCTTTCTTCCGAAACAGGCCCCCAAAACGTCATTTGTTGTTTCAAAGCCTTGAATGAGAAGCTTGCTTCTATTTCCCTTGCAGACATAACCCTTTGGCATACACCAATGCAAATTCAACTGAGACAGAAAGAATGTGCACTTCGAAAGTGAGGATGAGGGTGAATTTGTCTCAAAGAGATCATCCTGCATTCAATGCCTTTGTACCGAAGCAATCGTAATAATGCCATCCTACACCAATCTACCCCTTCATGAATGAAGTTGACATTAGTTGCCACCTTTTATCCCTTCTACTAAACCTTTGCTACATTTGATCCAAACTGCTCGGCAAATTTCACTGCCATTTTAGATAGTTGATCCACTAATGCATTGCCTTCGTGGTAGATATGTAAAATTTTAAAGTTTCAAAAGTTGTTGAACTTAGTTCAGATTATATTGACTATTTTATCAAGTTTCCAAACTTGTGCTCTGCTATTGATAATCTCATTGACAATCCCCTACGAGTCCCCTTCCAGATGCAATCTTTCTACATGTAACTTGTTTTCCAAATCCACTGCTAGAAGTGTAGCTTGCACCTCCGCTTCATTAATTGCACCTTTCACCAATTTCTTAGTCTCAATTGCTAAAATATTACCAATAGCGTCTCGTGCAAAACACCCAACACTCGAGGGCCCTAGGTTTCCCTTCGACGCCCCCCATCAAAATTGATTTTTATCCACCCCATTTCAGGTTTACTCCATTGAACCGAAGCCCTTACGTTGGCAGAGGGATGAGCCCTCGAAAACCCATTAGCAGATATAAGATATGCTTTCTTTCTTCATAATAAATATACATGAATAGATTAGTAAATTGAATTTTATATATCTTAAATTTCTTTAAATCAATATAATTCATGCTTGAAGAGTAAATTAAAAAAAATATTTAAAAAAATATATTTAAAAAATAATAATAATTGATAATTGTTATGAATTTGATTGAAGAGCTAGTTTTAATCCCTCGGACATTTCTGAGATCAAATATCAATAAATGTCATTATTCTTCCCATTTTCAATTATTATGATATCTTCCTAATACAAACCAGAAAACAATACCATCAACAAATCTATTTAGGCCTAACATAATATTTTCCGCCACTTACACTGATTTTATTTGGAAAATCTAGACCAACAAATGAATTCCTTGTGCAAAAGTATGTCAGAAGCCTTCTGACTTTGCCAATAAATTGTCGGCCACTTGGGGCCGGCCACTCGCACAGCAAAGTAACAGAGTATTTAGAACCAAAGAAGAGGGGGGGAAATTTGGAGGGAAGTGCAGCGATATTTACCTTTTGGTCAATGTTTGATTTCATCTATATGCAAGGCTGTCTTCCACGCAAGAAAGGTAGAAAGTTGTGGAAAATGGAAGCAATTTTATGGTGATATTACTTCCTCATCTCTACTCTTCTTCCTCATTTCTAAGAGGAGGCTTTGCTTACTTCTTTCTTTCTTTTTTTTAATCTTTATATAACTCCCCTGTTTCTCTCTTCTCTACCAAGTTTATTTGACTTCCTCACCTTCGTCCCTTCTTCCATAGCTTTCCTCTGTCTCTTTTTTCAGTTGAATCAGATTCTATGGCTTCTGATTATGCTTTTGATAGGCTTGCTCCACCACCTGCATCTACTTCTTCTACCTCCTCATCGCCATTATAGAAGCTGCCCTGCAATGTTATTATTAATCATCGCAGGACCCGATATAAAAGAGAAGCTGGCCAGAGATATCTACAATGCACTCCATGCTCTGGGTCTCAATGTCTTTCTTGATTCCCAGGAGCTTCAGTTGGGGATTTACTTCCCTAGAGAACTACAAGAAGCAATGTCTCGTGCTTCTCTTCATGTAGCAATATTTTCTCCCACGTATGCGCAATCACTTTGGTGTCTTGCCGAGCTATCCTTTATGCTCAAGACAGGCACACCTATCATTCCTATTTTCTACCATGTTAGTACTGACGATGTCCGCCATCCGGTTCATGGGAAAGGAGTCTACGCAGCTTCCTTTTTAGAGCATCAAAAGAAGGGTAGATATGGCCAAAACAAGCTTGAGGAGTGGAAGATGGCACTCCACAAAGTCTCATTCAATAAGGGCGAAATCGTCAATAATGATGAGTAACACTAACCTCTCTTTCTGTACATCTGTTGCCATACATTCCATTTTATGCAATATTTCTCTACTTTATATATACTTCGATTAAATCATCACTATTTAGTAATGCTTCTTCGTTTGTCTCTTTCCAAACCATGTTTCACCATTGTTTAGACAGGAGAAAAGGGTGTTGAAGAATATTGTGAATCATGTATTAGGAGTAATGAAAATGATACCATTAACTATAGCACAGCATCCTGTGGGTCTCGAAGAAGTTGTAGCAGATTTTGAAATGACAATTAGAGAATTTGCAAATAGTCATTCTAACGTTCAATTTGTGGGAATTTGGGGTATGGGTGGATCTGGAAAAACCACTCTGGCAAAAGAATTGTATAATCAGACATGTTCATCTAAAAAAGTTCTAGTTATCTTCAGAAATATTCATCTATAGAAAAGGCTAGTTTTCTTTTTAATATTAGAGATGCTGCAAACAAAGACAAGTTGCATAAGATGCAGAAACAACTCCTTCAGGATTGTGGGTTCAATCATCAGACTTTTAACAGTATAGAGCAAGCGAAAAATATTCTCTCTAATTATTTGAGATCTGTTCCTGTATGTGTCATTTTGGATGATGTGGATCATAAGGATCATCTAGAAGCTTTGCTTCCCACAAAGGGTAGCCTTACATCTGGGAGTTTGATCATTGTTACAACAAGGAACAAGGAAGTCCTCAGGGT
The DNA here is from genome assembly GCA_007258455.2 of Sequoia sempervirens. Lineage (NCBI taxonomy): Eukaryota > Viridiplantae > Streptophyta > Pinopsida > Cupressales > Cupressaceae > Sequoia > Sequoia sempervirens. The sequence goes on from VDFB02042184.1 coordinate 13,996, forward strand.
TTGCGGCATCTCTTGTATTTATAAAATGAAACCAATGAAAGAATTTTATGCCAGGCAGCTTTTTTGTTGGCATGCATTTTTACGACCTTTTCCGTTGTCAGGGTACGAAGATCTTGTTGAAAATTTCGTGAAGTGTTAGCAACGGATTACCTTTGTCTTTAAAGGTATTGGGAGGTCAGCTTTATGGTTGCTCTAATAAAGACTTATGGGAAGATGTATTGAATAAGATTTCTAGAATATTGCCTGATGAAATTCTAAATAGGCTGAGGGTGAGCTATGATGCTTTAGATAAAGGAGAGCAACAAATGTTCTCGATGTTTCTTGTTTCTTCATTGGCGAAAACAAGATGACCGCTATTGCTGTATGGAAAGGATTAGACTTGATTGGTCTGTGGGGTTTGGAGAAACTTGTAAATAAGTGTCTTGTTGAGCTTGATCATAAGAATAAGATAAGAATGGATAGTCACCTAAGAGATTTAGGTAGGGAAATCGCAAGTACTCTTTCACCTCATCGTCTATGGTATCCTAATCAACTTACGGTGTTTAACAAGCAGGAGGAGGTGAGTTTAATAATTTGTTTTCTATGCCGCTAGAAAATTAGAAATCATGGTATTGAAAATTATTTATTTTGCTTGTTTGTAAGTTTACCTCGTTCCATTTTAAGTTTGTCGCCTTTGCTTTTCTCTATCCAGATAAGAGGAATAATATTGAACGCAGCAACTAATGCTATTCACAAGTTTCTTGATTCCCTGTTGAATTCAAGTATGTGTCTGTGTGGATTATAAGTTTTTCTGGTGGGAGAAAACTATGGGAGCTATTTACACATTGCCAAATTATCAACAGCGTTGACATGGCTTAGGTGCACAAGAATTGCTCATAGAAATCTTCCATCATGGATGCCATTGAAAAATCTAAGAGTTTTAGAACTTCATGACTGCTACAGTATGGTAGACTTATGGGAGGATGAGGTGGAAGTAACTATCTTTCCTCTACGGTTATCTTTAATCTTTATAATTTGAATTAAATATTCTTTTCAGCCCTTATGTTTCCGTTAATTAAATTCAATATTGGTTGTAGGCTCCAGCGCAGTTAAGAGTGTTGAATATTTCTTCTTGCCGTAAATTACAAAGAATTCCAAAGTCTATAGGATATCTCGTGAATTTAAAAAAGATATCCCTGTATTACTGTCTATGTTTGGAGAGTCTGCCAGAGGAATTTTGCCATCTTCAATCACTGGAGCACCTGGAGTTAATATCTTGTTGGAGGCTATCATCGCTGCCTAGCTGTTTTGGACATTTTAGAAACCTGCGGCATCTAAATGTGAGGGATTGCGGAACATTGAGGATGTTGCCAGATTCTTTTAAGCAACTCGTTAATCTTCAGACTATGGAGATACGAGAATGCACAATCAGCGAATTGGATTTTGGGCAGGGGTCATTAACTTCTCCGTTGAGCAATCTCAAGGAAATAAGTCTGAGTAAAACAAGAGTGTCAAAGATTTCAATTTCTGATGACTGCTGTCCCTGCCTTAAAACTCTCTATCTTCATGATAACGACCATTTAATAGAGGTCGACACTCTGCCAACAGCAATGGAGCAGATCAGTGCATTGGGATGTAAATTGCTAAGGAACATAAGTGGTATTGGTAAAATTATTGATATGAAATATTTGGAATGGTGAAATCTAAATACCCATACTATTACTCATTTAGTTTATGCCCATTTTGAAGAAATGTCTTGATACATAAACGTGGTGGCAAATGGTGCAATCTTCCATAAAGTTAGGTTCATTTGCCTAAGCCTCTATCTAACTCCATATATACACATTTCTATACTTAGTATTTACCTCATTAAGATGTCCATAAATCCTTATGTTTTCACCTCATCCACTTGATTATCACACCTATGCAAACATCCATAAATCCTTATGTTTTCACCTCATCCACTTGATTATCACACCTATGCAAACATATATAAACATATGGTTGTTGTGCACTCTAATTTGACCTATTATTTTCTCCAAGATAGGTTGCCACGAAATCCTTGCATTGACAAACTTGTCCATCTCTAATTAAAATTTGAAAAATTTGGTTGACTAATCCTTTTACCTTTCCTTTCTAGATCTAACCAAGCACATATTGTGTGATTTGGTATCATGTTCTAGCATTTAACGATAATTATTACAATTAATTTGATCATTAAAAACCCCTGTGCACACATTGAATTGTTATCTCTAGAACATTGTATTACACATTGAAGTGGTATCTCTAGAGCATTGTAAGAGCAATTAATAGTGAAACACTTGGATTTTGTGCACTAAAAAGAGTAACAAACTTGTATCTTCACCATTTTCTTATTTTATTTGATCTTTGTATACTTTCAAAGGGATTGATTTAGGTGAATATTCTTTATGACCTAATGATAACCCATCATAGGCATTTGAAAATATAACCAATCATAAAGTTGATAGAAAAAATAGAGAAATTTTATATCAATAGTGGACAAAAGAGCTACTTTACAAAATTGAGAGGCATTGCACATTTCTCTTTATGAAATTGGGAGGTATGCATGTTTTCCTTTATTAAATTAGGAAGTTTCAACCATTTACCTTCATTATATTTGGAAGCATCGTACTTCCCTCAATCTCATCGGGGGGCAATAGAGTTTTCCCATTTGGAAGCATCATGCTTCCTCTTTACTTATCTTTCCTTCATAGGAACATCTTTCTATTTAGGAGCATCAAGCTTCCCCTTTATCACAATTTCATATCATTGAACTTATATAGGGGTTGTTGGTGGCCATTGAGGACTACCTCACCATTAATTGACAATGCTAGAGGAAACATTATTAAATTTTTTAGTACTATCTACAACCCACATGCACTTATCTTGATATATCATTAGCTACATATAATACATGATCTCATGATGTATTCATTACCGGTCTTATGTTATATGTCACATGCTAAATTTTAGATTACATTTACTTTCATGCATGAGTTCAAAATATTTACTTTATACTCATACTTGTGAGTGCTACATAATTTGAGATGCATGATCATTAAATATTAACATACACCTTAAAGTGAGAGTAAAATGAAATGGTGAAATTTACATACCCATGCTATTCCAAAAAAAAAAAAAAAACTAGTCAAAATCAAAATCCTTTGGATAAATATACACAATCCAAGAACTAAGCATCCTCTTGGTATCAATGTAGCTCACAAATGTTGAGACATATACACTACAAACATTTAACAAAACATTTTCATTCAATGCAAGAACACACTCATTCAAGTGCACTTTTTAGCACTTTAATGGTGACAAATGATGTAATCTTTAAATTAGATGGAATTCTATATTACAAGTTCAACATATCATTACTTAATTTTTAGACCATCCTTTAGATGTTGTCAATTAATGGTCTCATAGTCACCAACTAAGTCTAGTTATAGTTTGCCAAGTTTTGATTTAGAGAAAAAACTAAGTGTCTAGAAATTTGGGAATTATCTATGGATGAGAGTAAACAATGTAGGGGCATTCTAGGTTCGTCCTCAAATTTATAACTAAAGGAGAATAGGGTCACTATTTTTGGACTTTGGAGTCCTAAGGGATTTGATCCTAAGAGGATACACTAAGTGGTGTTGTGTATAAAAGACATAAGTACATAACAGTGCCTAAAGGAAAGCTTTTTAGTGTAGAATTATATTTACACATGATCATAAGTTAATTAGGGAGTTGTTTAGGAATATATATTTACCCATATTTTTTCATACTCACATTAGCACATGGACATGGAAAAAATAAACCAACATTTTTTTGAATAAGTCATTAGCTAACCAATTTATATATCAAACTCGACATGATAGAGGAATATGCACACATGTCCATGTTGCACATGCAAAGCAACCACAAGCACAAAACATGAGAATAAGGAAGGAATAAGACAAGTGGGTGTTGTGAAACCCATTCCTCACACCCTACGATGATGAGGGTACCCAAATTAGGTTTGACATCTCTATGCAAGATGTCTCAAGGGGGGATCTCCTTGAAGTAACATAGACCCTTTAGGTTCCTAAGTGGTAGTGGAGTGGTTGAGCCTCCAAGGTCCAGCCTACCACCTATACTAATTAAACCTTAACTAGGATACACTACATTTGAATATTGAAATGTTTGACTAATTAAATTAATGATAAAATAAAATAATTGAATGCAACTAAATATTTATAATTCAATTCCCTATGAAACATTTTAAAATAAAAATCTATATACTAATTTCTAATTATATTTTAGAAAAAAGAGTTACCTCTAAAGAATAATACTTAGCTAAATTAAAATAGAAAAAAATGCAAATTTTTCAAATCCTAGGTTGACATTTAAATTTATCTTAAAATTAATTTTTGAAAATAAAATTTGTTAAGAATTAGTGTTCACATGTGTTAGAATAATATTGTTGTGTTAGAGTGAATAAGATGAAATGAGTTGTACACAAAAATATTCTATATGAAAAGATAATTATTTATTAGTTATTAATATTATTTGTGTTTGTTTGAATTGTTGTTAACACAACTTATATATTCACAAAAATATTATACATATGTATTGAATGTATAATAGAAACACATATTACTCAATGTGTAATAGAGGATTCTATAAAATTGGTTGAAAATCTTAATATTGTATGAGAGAAAAACTTTCTTCTAGGTTGTTCAGATATCCTTTCATAATTTTGGACCCACATATGTAGATCTCATCAAGCTGATTATGAGGCAGAGATTTTCTGGTCTTCCTATCCATGATCTTAATTGTAGGAAATTCATGGTAGGAAAATTTTCTTGAAATTGTGTATGTAGAGGTAGGGGATTCATTGGACAAGAGTGAAGAAGATATTTGCAAAACTCTCTTGAAGATTTTACCCAACTACGCTTGCACTTGTATGCCCACTAGCAATAGAACAAGCCAACTTTTATGTTTTCTCTCTATAATTGACTCAAATATGAGTTGAGGTACGCAATCCTGTGTTTACACTCATGTATTTATGGATTAAGAATTTAGTTGTATGAGAGAGTTGAGATTTGGTTTGTTGTAACTTTTTTTAAATTTTTTGTTCAATTGAGTATTATGATTATGGACTGACCTAAGCCATTAGAGAATATAAGAGTAAAAGCAACTATGAGCATTTGTACAACCTTTTTTGAGAAAAGAATGAGCATAATGAATGGGTGGATATGTTGACACTAGCAACATCAAGGGCATTCAATTTTTTTTCTTATACCTATCCTTACCCATAGGTTTCAAATTTTATTCTTTTGTATTTCTTTGCATCTAACTTGTGCTACAATATTATTAGCTTTGTGGGTTTTACATTTCCACAACAAGTGGTATTAGAGAAATTATTTTGCAACATATGTGTTAGGATTTGGTGTTTGTTTTGTAGCATTAGATGGAAAATGTTTCAGATGCAAGGATCAAGGTGTAGAAATTTAATGGGAAGAATAATTTTGATCTATGAAAGCTCAAGATGTGTGTTTTGTTGGTACAACAAGGATTGCACAAAGTGTTGGTAGGAAAGTCAAAGAAATCTACAAATATGATTGATGAAGATTGGAAGATATTGATACATGAGCTCTTAGCACAATTCAGTTGTGTTTAGAATCGATGATGTTCTTTGCAATATTGTTGAAGAGGAAACAACAATAGGCTTATGGAGAAAAATTGAGTCTTTATATGACAGTCCTTGACAAATCAGATCTACTTGAAGAGGCATTTGTATAGTTTACAAATGAAGGTATATTTTTTTTTGATCATTTAAATATTTTCAATACTCTTATATGTCAATTAGCTAGTATGGGTGTAAAAGGCGAAGATGAAGACAAGGTAGTTATGTTATCGTGTTCATTGCCCAAATCCAAGAATCACTTAGTCACTTTTATTAGTTTTAGCACAACTGACACCCTTGAATTTGATTCTATTGTAGGAGCTTTGTTTTTTGAAAAGGTGCAAATGAAATTTAACATAGAAACCTCCACATTAGAAGCAATGGTGGTTAGAGGTCGATCCACAAAAAAGGGGAAGATTCAAGAGGTATATCTAGCTCTAAGTCAAAAGGAAAAAAGAGTAACATAAAATGTTGGTATTGCAATAAATCAGGGCATCTCAAGAAAGATTATTGGAAGAGGAAAAGATAATGATGACTCCAAAAAGGGAGCAAATTTGATTGAGACAAGTTCAGGTACGGGGTGTGTGTAAGAAGTTAAGTCCACTTTTTGGCCAAAAAGTGGACATGTTTTCCATGGTTTTTAGAATTTGTCACATTTGACCTTAAAATTTGAAGCACTTATAGATGAAATCTTTAAGAAAGTCACTATTCATAAAATGTAGCATTTGGAGTCTAGTTTCCAAATATATGATTTATTTTAATACCCAGATCATACAAATTGATTTTCAATAGGCATGTCTAAAAACTATTGTTTAAAAGTCACCTTTTTTTTGCCATACCATGCACATGTACGTCATCCATATTTTGACCTAACTAATTGAATTTTTCTAGATCCTTTTGGGAAAAGATTTATAACACACTGAAGAATGTTGATGATATATTTTTTATAATATATTTTAATATATTTGTTTTTGTTAAATTTTTATGGCCATATTTGCTATTTTAAAAAATCATCTTATACATCATACATAAGATGACCTAAACTTATCATTTTTTTATTTTTTTCAAATTGAAAAGAATTTTTTGAAGAATGTTGACGTATAATTTATTTTTCAAAAAAATATTTTAATAAAAGTTATTAAAATACTAAAAATCCCTAATATTTCAAGTTTATGGACCAATTTCATCAAAAAATATTTGAAAAATAGAAAAAATAATCTAATTATAAAAAAATTACATATCTGGAACATACACTATCTCATCTATAATGGATTTTAATTTCGTTAAGAAATTCTACAAAAAGGTCTTCAAACATATGTCTGGAAAGTCACTCTTTTCTTGTGACATTGATATGACCACCAAGTTGTTGGAAAAATAAGGTCCAAAGCTTAGGTTCGGGTCCCCAAGCCTTTTTCCTGAATTGAAAAATAAAGCACAAACTTGGCCAAAAATTCAAATTTTAAAAAACAAGATCCTGTTTCATAAAAATAAATATATTTTTTAATGTTTTTTATGAAACAGGATTGCGTTCTTGTTTTATAAAATGGGATCCTATTTCATATTTAAACATAATTTTTTTTTATGTAACATGATCCTGTTTCATAAAAGCATAAAAGCATAATCATTTTTTTATGAAACAGGATCCTTTTTAGAATGAGATCTTATTTTACAAAACAAGATCTCGTTTTTGGCCCGACATCCTGAGGTGAAACGAGATCTTGTTTGTAATGAGATATCATTTTGTTTTTCCCGATTTTGGGTTTTTTTCTAAGTTTGAAACTTCCACTAAAAGTGGAATCATCTTCTTGCATTTACCTTATGGTTGATGAAGTTTTATTAGTTTGTAATTCCTTACAGTATCATGAGGAATGGTTATGTGATTTTGGAGCTACTAATCACATGTGTCCACATAAGAATTTGTTTTCTTCTTACCAAGCTATTAATGGCGGTGTTGTTCTTATGGGAAATAATATTTCTTGTAAGACTTTGGGATTGGGAGCTTTAAGATTAAAATGTTTGATGGTATTGTGAGGACATTAACAGAGGTAAGACAAGTTCCAAAACTTAAAAATAATTTAATTTCCTTGGGAGTTTTGGATTCTAGAGGTTATAAATTTACAAGTCAAGGTGGACCAATGAAAGTGTCCAAAGAAATTTTTTTGTGGTCATGAAGGCTACAAATATTAGAAACCTTTACAAGCTAGAAGGGATTACTACAATAAATGAAATGACAATGGTATCTGAAGAAGAAAAGGAATCTACTTGATTATGGCATCAATGATTGGGTCATGTGAGCAAGAAAGGATTGAAGGTATTGTTGAACTCTAAGTTACTTCCAAATTTAAAATCTTTAAATTTGAATTTTTGTAAGCATTGTGTTTAAATGGGAAGTAATCTAGATAGAATTTTAAAGCAAGTAGTCATACAAGTAAGGGCATTCTAGATTATATCCATTCAGATGGTTTTGGACATTTTAAATTGGACCCCAAATCTAAGTAATACATCTTTGTTCTAGTTATGGTGATGGAATTGGACATTTTAAATTA
>VDFB02042186.1:0-17516 GCA_007258455.2 Sequoia sempervirens
AGCTTTTAGTAGAGATGGAATGTATGCCATGGGAGATTCATGGGTATTGATGCTTGACTGCCTCAAAAGAAGTGTTGAGCCATGGAGGGGATCTAGTGGGGTCAAGCATCTAACTATCCACTGAAAGTAGGCGTAGCTAGACTTTTCCAAGTGGGGACTCAACAAATATTGTCTTAAATACCCATAGGGTTGTATTTGTCCTTGAAATTGAAACACTTTGCTTGATCGAAAACATTGAAAAACAAACATTCAAAATGAGCATCAAATTTTAAAACCTTTAGGAGAAGCAAATATCCTTGATCAAATTCACATGCTATTGTGTGCCCTTGGGATTATATCCTTAGAGGCTTCTAAGTATTTGGATTTATATCTCAATTTTTCTCTCTAAAGTCAACACTAGGTAACTTTTTCCTTAATTTCCTTGATTTCTGCATAATGGACCTTGTGGGATGAGAAGAAATTGGGACATTAGACATTTATTTTGAAAAGGCTAAAGAAAGAAAGTGTTTGTGGTAAAATCAATTCATTAATCAAGATGAAATCAATTGAACCCCACACATGTGCTTGTTTATCTTTTGTCTTATGGTCTTTTGAGAAAACATTGATCTTTTGGTTTGAAGTACTCTCAGGGAAAAGAATGTTCTTCAAAACCTTGGTCTTGTAAACAAAGTTCTTCTTAGGTTCATTTAGGATCAAAATAACCAATCATGTCATCCATCTCAAACACCAATCAAAACCCATCTCACAAAAGACTTTTGAACCATTGGAAAAATCATTCATACTAGACTTTTGGAAAAATCCTCTTGAAATAAAAAAAAATCATCTTGTTTGACTAGGTGTGTGTAGATGAATCCTTCTTCATACACTAAGATAAATTATCACCTTGTGGAAAAATTTGTTCCAAGAAAATATCTAACCTCTTGGAGTTTATGAGTTCATTATCAAATCTAAATCAAAAAATCAAAATAAAAATCAAATCCAAAATAAAAATCCAAAAGTCCTAAAGTCTAGTATCCCTCCAAGGTTCCTAAAATTTCAACACCCATATCATTCACTCCTTTCATCCTTCATCTCATAATTGGTCCTAAACACCTTAGAGGTCAATTTTGCAACAAGGTCAAAACACAAGAAGAACATGGAATATAAACTTGATCCATACAACATGAGTAATCCAAGTCAAGCAAGCTATCAAAGCTTTACAATGCCAATTTATTATCAAAACTCACATTTATACAATCCATACATGGGATCATTATCTCTTACAAACCTCAATGGCACAAAAAATGTGAGCATGCCCAATCTAAATTTTGGAACACCATTCCCAATGGTAGATTTAAATCAAAGTCCAAACCTACAAGTCTATCAACCAAACAATCAATGCATGAGTCTTCAACAAAACAACATTATGCCACCAAATCCATACATACCAAATGTGAATACACAAAGTTTACCAAACATGAACATTTTAAATCCACACTTAGTAAACTTTGGGATAGATATGTTTGCGAATTAGACCAAAGTTGTTCAATGTCCAAGCAATATGTTAACAGCTCCATGTATTGATCCAAATCAAGGTAACACCATGAAAAATCAAAGTTACCTAAATCAAGGAAATGTGATTCCCAACAACAACAATGTTCAATTTCAACCTATCGTGCCAAATCCAAACATCAAATCTATCCCAAATCAAAAAATTGTCAAAAATCAATCACCACATCTCCAAAATTAATCACCACAAGGTCAATCTAAAGTACAAATCTCACAAGGTAACAAACAAAAAAAAACACACCACTTGGGAAACCAATTGAATCAGTCATGAAGCAACTCGTAAATGAGTATCTCATCAAAATCCCCATCTATGAGAATTATCAAGAGCCTTTACTAAAACCACTATGGTATAATGAGAAACACCTTTGTGAGTATCACAAAATAAAGGGACACACAACATCAGATTGTGTTCGAATAAAAAATACCATCCAAGACCTAATTGATCAAAAAATAATAACTATTGGTGATCCATCGACCAATGATCATGTTGAAAATGTCTCTACATCATCCAATGAGTTAGAGGACATATCTCAAGAATTTATTCCAAAGCATGATCAACATCTCTCACCAAATTCTAGCAATGGTCCTTTCCAAGACATGTTTGCAGATATTAAAGGAATATTCAACTCAACATTTGATCCAAGTCCACTCAAAGATCAAGAGGATATTGAGCCATTTCCCATGCCTAAAGAAGATATCCAAGAACCCTTTGTAAGCAATCCAACCTTTGAAATGGACCCATGTCAAGAACTTGATCCAAAGCATGTTGAAAGGAATTCAAAAATCATTCAAGATCAAGAATTTGTATCCCTAAGCTAGGGTATGTGCAGAATCATCATGGAAAAAATAGGCCCTTAAGTGACAAAAAATTTAGAAAAATAGAGTTAGACAACTTGACGTAAAATTTTGAATAAGTTTTCTATATTATTTCAAAAATATGTAAGAATAGAATCTATAGAAAATTGAATGTAGTTTCTAAACTACTAGGTTTGTTTAAAAAGAAAAAAATCTATTTGGTGAAAATTTGAAATTTCAATGCGGTAGTACTTAAATTTCAAGGAAAAAAAAAAGAAGTAGGTGTCTGTCTAACCACCCTAACCACAATAAAATGATAATATTTTTTTATAAGATTTTAGATATAAGTAGAGGACTCATATCACGATGTGATGCATATTTTTTTGTAATTTTTTTCCAAGTAAATAATTAATTGTAGATTTTTTTTATTACAAATTTAAAAAAATATAAAAGAAATTTGTATGTCGACCACCTTAACTTGAGTCAAAAGGCTTCATAAATTTATTTATTTATTTTAATCCTATAGTATACCGTATAGAATGTGACGCATATTTAAAGTTAAAATATGTGATACCATTTGAAAGCTATAGATGTTTTTCAACCAACCTATCAATTAGGACTTTATTCGTAATTGAAATAGAAAATGAATAATAATTATTTATTAAATTCAAAGTAAAGCATAATTTATATTGGTGGAAAGTTGAGAATCTCCTTTAAAAACCCTTTTTGTTTCATCAATTTTGGGTAAAAAAAAAGTCGTCAGCCACATGGGCCATCATATTAGTTACATATCACCACTTTTTGGCCCATCATGATCCTACACATACCTGCTACTACAATGATCTAATGGACACTCTCCTATCTATGAAAGATGATCATATCCACATAACACATACTCCTCCATCTACCCATGAGATTCTTTTTGTGGATAGACACGTAGATGATCTTCATTTAAGCGGGATTCCTTTACTCTTGACATTGTTACACAAAAAGAGCAGGTTATTGACTCCTACAGTTAAACTGAGCTATCAACATCAGGATCAGATATATCCCAAATTCAGATTGAGAAAATCATGTATGAATATATCCATCATTATCCACTCAAAGAAAAATGTCTAATAAAACAAGACATTCCAGAGTTAGCAGAGCAACACATTGAAACAACACCATCTGCAGTGGTCATTTATCAGTGCATGCTTACTAAAAAAGACATCTCAAAACAAGAAGGATCAAGGAACGAAGGTGCCACTACCACCATACTGGGGGCAACTATGTCTTAGGAAAACTTCAACATAGGGAATGCGAAGAATCAAGATGAAATTGATGCTAATACTACAACCAGCCACGTCACGAATCTTCATCCACCTATCACCCCATCCATGAATTGGGACCAACATCAAAATAAATATTTGAATCAAAGTACAAAGAACATCATCAAAAAAGAAGAAGCTAAGAAGTATATCATAAAAATTAAATACAAGTGGATACCAAAGAATACAAAGAAAGATTATCCCTATCAAACTCCATCAGTCAAAGAAACTATGGGGCAAAATAAAAAAGGGAAAAGTACCCATCAAAGATGTCCACAAGGGAAAAATAAGGCTTCTCAAGTGACGTATAAAGTGTATCAAGCAGTTGGTCCTAATTCCACACACACTTTAGTATCACCATCATTTCTCGACTCTTCCCAATTTTGGAGAGTCAAAGGTTCAAACTATCAACCAATTCATCTTTTATTCCTAAACACACAACTCCATCACGCCTCCATGCGATATATAATTTCTCATTGAACATGTAGGCAACCACCCTTAATCGCAAGTTGAGACGAGCACTCTCTCCACGATGTGTGCACAAAGGTCGAGATTAACTCTTGTGTCAATAAAAGCGAATCAAGAATCTCAAAAGTTGCATTCAAGTGCATGTATCTTGCTTGGCAGCTTTTCAAAGTAGGATATCAATGACACATCATGACAAAAACATTTACATTGACACCACTAGGTGGCTCAATATGAGCTTAACATCTTTTAAGAAAAGAAAAAAAAAAGAAAACAGATTGAAAACAGTAAAGAAAAAAATAATCCTCCAGTGAAAACCACTACGGTGGTGCTTTGGGCAGGTACCATGATGAAAACCTAGAAAAAATGCATCATGTGTAGAATCAAGCATCCACGTATGCCAATTCAGGTGAAAGCATCTCATCCCATCTATAATAAATTCAACATTCCATCCATATTATCCGTAATAAATCCATTCATCCATGAACCATTTATCCAATCCATTTTCATCCATCTACATCCATAGTCCAAATTATCTTGATCTTGATAAAGTTAGGAATTGTATGCAGAAGATATCAATTTAATGCAAATAAAGATTAAACACAGAAATAATAACAGCAAGATTCAATATTTAACATGGTTCACCCAAACTTGGGCTACGTCCACCAACAAAGAGTCCAATATTATTATCTAGTAAATCAAACTGATTACAACCAGTAATCCTTGCAGCTCAATACCACTGCAAAATGCTACAATGCAATGTAAACATAAACTCAAACCCTTAGCCTTTTATCAAGACTTATGTTGGTTACAAAATTAGCATTTTTTATCAAATTTGCATTAACAGAAAAATAAAATATGGAAGTTTGCCATTAAATTTCTGCAAATGAACATAAAACAAAAGGACAGTAGTTCACATGATTAATTTTTTATTTTCTAAAAGGAATGGAAATTTTTATAGTTTCACCTTAAATTAGTCATTTTTATGTGTTTTTTTTTCAAGAATAAACATTCAAATTCAACAAATACCTCAATATTTTTCTTTTCCTTCACTGAATGATATGTCACACACCTAAGACAAACATCATGAAACTTTGTAAACAAATGTAGGTACTTCTAACTGGATTTTCCAAATTTAGAAGAAAACTTAAATTCCATTCAGACAATTAATTAACAAAAATAACTTGTAGCCCTTACAACAGACTTGTTTGCACTAAGTGGATTTGAGTAGTTTTTGTCTAATATGACAATAGCAACAAACTATGGTTGTAGCATCACAATTATTTAACAACAATTGTACATACTCAAGAAAGGACAACCACAAAGATTAGATCATCCAAGTCAACCATCCATATCCTGGATACCAAGAAACATCATCATATAATTAGTTATCTATTTTACCAAATTCAAATATAGATTACAATTCTCATAAATATTTGACATATTACTATAACACACACTTGCTCCTTATCCACCCAAATTCAATCTTTCTCCCCGACCACTATTTTTTCCATTACACTTGTTTGCATAAAATTGAGAGGAAGGATTTTTCTGAATATTAAGTATCTGCTCAAGAAATTTCTAAACATGGGCTTTCTTATAAACTTTGCATGTTTTTAAAGTTTACATTCTAGAAATGTTGGGTTTCACTATTTGCATTTATAAGCATAGTTCTCTGTATTTCTAACATGGTGAATTATTGCTAGAGGTGGCTTAATCACTCTTTCTTTGTTACTATTTCTCTTTAGATAGATAAAATTAGATATGCACAAGATCATATTCACTTGATTTAGTCCTTGTTATGCTAATAGTTGTTCTTTGATATTGAGGTTTTGGTGGGAAGAAAGTGACTTCATTTTGTAGTTGTTGGTGTCATGTTATGCAATGGGTGGCTTCTATAATCGTTTTCTCATCCATTTAACCTTTTGAGAGATGAATTAGTGGTTTTAATGTAAAATGTCTGTTGGCATGACCCATGCACTGACAACTACAGCTGCCAGTGTTTATTCTTCCTTTTAGATTCATTATTTTCCTATATCTGTCAATATTAATGGATGTATGCTTTTTGCATGATGTTGTGTACTAATTTTCCTAAGTCTGATGTGCTAGAATGTTTTCTACTTTACTGACTTTATTATAAAGTGATAATAATCATTTATGGTAGGTGTTCACATTATTGTCGAAGATGCCAAATAAGGGCTCAATGGTGTGATGAAATTTTTGACTGCAGGCATTGCCATAATGAGGCTAAAGTATGTCTCCATTTCTTTAGTCTATTTGGTCATGATCTTTGATTTGTTTTTCTTTATTCTCTAGTATTAGATGAAGATCTATATGTATCAATTTCTAATCCTTGAGCATATATGTGCTGGCTTGATGTGCCTAAACAAAATTCTATGGAGGTTGATGCACTTGAAAAATATGATATTCCTTGTCATGATGTGAAAAATGTATATTATCTCTCTCCTTTTCTTGTCAATATTATTTGTTACTGTGACTTTGGTATGCTGATTTTTTTCCCTATTTATTAAAGGATTTTACTGATTATAGCATTATAGTAATTATTGAGTAGAGGTAAGACTTGAAAGCCGAAAAATAATAGTGATTTTTTCGTTCATTCTTTAATGCATTCCATCATATTTACAAATCTTTTGGCAGCTATTTACAAATATTTACAAATCCTATGTTGTTTTAAATATTTACAAATCTTACTTCTCAAGAATTTCTTAAAAATGGAATTCACTAAATATTTACAAATCTAATTTAATTTTTCCTTTATATGTAGGTTGCAACATGGATTTAATAGAACTATTACATGGACTAAGTTGACAACTCACTTGATAGATGATGAAAGCTATCAAACATTAATCTAAGACTGCTCTTATTGATTCATTCTATCAAAGTCTACAAACTTACTTGTACTTTATATATTTAATGATGACAACAATGGATAGTATAGTCACTATTACTATATCCGGTAGGCATTTATTGTGCAATCCCAATTTTCTGCTGCGATGATTTATGTTTATGTGTTCACTGAGATATCTTTTTTGTTTTATACATTTCTTCTAAGTTTGAACTACAAGTCATACATTTAGTAATATGTAATTTTTTTACAAAATACATTTACAAATATTTCAACTTTTTGATTTTCATGGGTTCATAAATTGTTTCTTTTTATTACATCTAAAACTATATCCATCTGATAGATATTTATTCTCTCTAACATTTTCCATGAATTAAGAAATCATTACATATCCATATTTTCTTGCTATAACCTTCCACATGTCTTAGACATACCCATTACACACAAAAGTGTGATTGATAGTCTACACTCTCCTGCAGTCTTCTTTAGCCATGACCTCCTCTTCTCCCTTTGTGGTGCCCATTTTCATATTTTGATATTGGTTTTTAATATAAAATCTTCCACAGCTATAACATCCCTTCAATTTCTTTGGATATGAAAAGACATGGCCTTTGACTTTCTTTGCTTCTGAATACCACTTGTAATTTTACCTTCCATTTGATTTAATATTGGCATCCGTTTATTCTTCACATTTTAAAATCTATGTAGCTTTTAAAATTGTCATTTTTACTGTGTAAATATTTTTTTTGCTTTTCTTGAAATCAATTAAAACAGTGATCACATGATTATAATCAAATGATCAGGTTAAAAATAAATGCGTGACATTTTCACAATTAATGTTAACAATGTCAACCAAAAGTTGACAAATCGTCCACCAAAATCAAATTGAGTTACAATATGAGAACAAATACAAAAAATAGAAATGAAATATTTTTGGTTGATGTGAATAGCTCTTCCATCTGATATGCTCCTGCATCATATTCACTATTTTGTGTATATAAGATTGAAGAGTTAGAACATAGAGAAATATAATTTCTATAATAAGACACTTTTTCAGTTATTACTAATTTCTTATGCCTTTTGGATACTCTTTCATTGCATGGAGAGATTGTTAGTTAGAAGAAAGACTCCTCAATGAAAAATAAAATAGTGATTATTATATATCTCTTTATGAAAGCAATTTTATTCCCACCTCTAAGATTTTGTAGGCTTCTCAAAGACCTGATCCAATATTCTATTAGATTTTATATTTTAATTGGGTATATGATCCGATATTATATGATTTTTTGTAGCTCTTGAGCCATGAGTGACTATACTATTAGGTTGACTAGTCGTTGATTTTGGTAGATAGGTTTAGGTCCTTCAACTAGCTCAATATTATGTCGAATGATGTCATGATAATTTCCCTTGATATTATCATAGGTCCAAGCCACTACTTTGTGATACTTGTCATAGAAATATATCAATCTATCTTTATCCCTCTAAAGAACATCCTTTCCTACCTTTAGCTTTCTAAAACTTTTGACATGAAGGTTTGAATAACATCCTTTGTGACAAAACTTATTTTATCATTTCTTGCATCATCACAATCAATCTCAAACACTTGTTAATTATGTCTGTTATCCAAAATAGTTGGCTTAATAATGGCATAGAATGAATGTTCATTGGTTAGTAGGTCATTCACTAGATCAAACTAAGAGCCAATTGTTGCCAACTGGTCTACTTCAACATTTTGCATTAAAGGGGTTGCTTGGATGTTGAAAGCATCAAATCCTTCAAACAAGTCCTAGACTCTATGTCAATAAGAATACATACACACATTCTTTGTAGCTGAAGTGCCACACACTTGCTTGATCATGTAGTGTAGAAAATTGTATACCTTAACAATTTTACTTTATGTTTTGGACCCTCTAAATTACTGAACCTAAGCTTTTAATTTTCTAAATTATGTATTCTAAAGCCTAATTTTACCATTTTCTAAAGAAGGACAAACATTAAAAAAGTGCATTCAATCATTGAATTATCCCCAACTTTGAGTGTCTTATAAATTTGGGCTAGGACCAAGTCACCCATTGGTAACTAGGTCCCCCTTTTAGGTAGGATCCAAATTCAAATATGTTATTGGTGGTATTTTAACATCTAAAAGTTAAAAATGAAGTGTTGGCTTTTGGAATCTAAGTTTTGAGAACTTAGATTTAAATACCTAGTTATTTTATCATTTGAAATCTAATAAGATATATATAGCACTAAGGTATATAATTGAGAAAATAATACTATAAAAAAAACATTATCAAATTTTATTGCAACAATTCAAGATACAACATCATGTCAAATTTTATGTATGTTCATAATTCAAGCATTCAAGAAAATATATCAATCAAGATCCAAATCTTTGAAGAGATGTGTATTACTTCAACCCTTCAAGGAAGTCATTGAAGGATGGTGAGTTGCAACATTTTTTCATTAATCATTTGCTTCCTTTCTACTAAGGTTTTATCATTAACATTTCCATTGTTGAAGTGGGAACACTTACATGGGGTTTGACTAAGGTTCGCCCCTATATGGAAAAATATCCTCTTTCTTTGTGAACATGTAGGTTACATGCCTGAAGAAGAGTGAGGAGAGTTTGAAGACCTAGTTTGCATTATTACATTTATTTTCATCAACTTTGTGAAGACATGGAAACTTAATTACATAATTTATTGACAACATTTTGGAAGTGGGACAAGTGGAAAATAGATGCTCAGATCTAGTAGTAGAGGACCTTGAAAACCAAGGAAGACACCCTAACAAAGACCCAACCACCTAGGGGTGACCTTGTCCTACTACAACACTCAAATCCAACTTTTAGTGACATGTACACATCACTCTACATTTTCCAAATCCACTTGCAGAGTTTTATTTATGGTTGTTTATCTTTAGGAAATTGCATTCATTATACTATCATTTATTTTAATTAGGTCAATCATTTAAAATCATTTCCAATCCAATCCCATCCTCAAAAAGATGCAAATCTAGGAGAAGACCCAGTAGCTACCACCCATTGAATAACCGCCACCTCCATGCTCACTCCACCCCCCAATTTTTTTTTAACTTTGATCCACTAAAAACTTTTTATTAACAAATAGAAAATTACAACACCAATAGAAAATTACAACACCAATAGCTGCTCATAACAGAATGAGTCACTCACCAATCAAAGTACACAGCTAAACATGCCTTTGCATTTATAAAAGAAGTCAACTTGCACATAAAAAGGCTCCATTTACAATTTCATTTAAATCATTTACTGTTACAATTACCCCCACTTGCAAATGTTTGTCCCTCACTACATTTTATATTTACAAGTATACATGCACAACTACTGGTGCTTTAGATGACATAATCACAATCTCCTTTTAACTATATGGGATTTGAAATGCACAGTCTTTCACACACTCCCTGGCAGCTATATGTATTTATTTCATTTCCTGTAGGTACCTGCACAATTAAATATAGGTGTAAGGCTCCCCAATTAAACATCAAATCCAAATGTAATGCATAATTCAGTCATATCATCTTTAAAAACCTACGTAACTTGCAGCTTCAAATTCAAATGCTCAAACAAATTCAAATTTCAAACACAACAACCAAATTGAATGCATTCAATTGTTAGATTCGAATTCCTAAATAAGAGGGGGAAAGTAGCCAGCAGCATTCACAATTGCATGTTACTCCCAGCAAAGTTGAAAGCAACGACAAAGATTTTCTGCACATTCCTCTGCACATTCCTCTAATATCCAAAGTCTCAGGTATGTACTTATAGTTATTTTCATTTATGCAGTGTCTTCTTACTTTATACATTCTACCATTTGTAAATAAATTTCTACTTTCCATTGCACATACAGTAGGCTAGCATACATATATTTGTCATTTTACATTACGTGTCTCTTGTTCATTCAGCAAATCGATGTATATGTGTGTTTCCTTTGCCTATCCATTGAAAATGCAAACTATGGTACCTATATTTATATTTGTGTGTTTTTGCTCATTTGTCATTTACTTTAGTGTTTATATCAGGGTTTATAGTTGTTATTTATTTTTTCTTATATGTGTATCTATTTATATTTGTTTATTTTTGGTCATTTGTCAGGGTTGGTCATTTATCAGGGTTTAATATGTATATGTGTGTGTGTGTATATATATATACATGCATTTATTATGTGTATTATGTATTTAAAAACATATACACATATATACAAATACATATATACATGTATATATGTATGTATATACATAGACAAACACACATATATACGTCTATTACTCTGTTTAAATACGTTTCATTTGGCTGTCCAATACAATAGCCTAGCATTTGTTTATATTTTTCTACTTCCCATTGCACATACAGCAGGCTACCATACATATATTTGTCATTTTACATTATGTGTCTCTTGTTCATTCAGCAAATCGATGTATATATCATCATCCTATCAACTTTTAAAATGCAAACAATGATCTTGGTTAATCATTTTCTTAGCATCTTCCGGCCCTTGGAAGGATTTATTGGTGATTGAAAATTATTACTGCTTATTTATGAAATAAATCATTCCTCTTACCTCCTTTTCCCATTGGAAGTATGTATGTAACTTGTGTATGTATGCAACCTTCATACATGCATATATATATATATATACCTTGTAGCCATATACATATATATATATATATATGTATGTATGTATGTATGTATGTATGCAGATACATACATACATATGTACATATGTATGTATGTATCTACATACATACATACATACATACCCTAAAAAAAAGTGAATTTGGTTTTCTTTTGTGCTTAAATTATTAAATACGACCTGGTAAAGTCGATTGTCTCATGATTTTGTCTCCAGAAATGATCAGGAATTTCGTGGGTTTGAACACATGTCTATAAAAAACCCAGGTCACTTTGGGCATAAATCGACAAACCCATTAAAAATAAATATGTTTTTGTCAAAACCCTTGCATGGTTTTTTCCAAATTCGTGTGCTTAATGAATTAATCTCATGAAACCCTTGCCTGGAATATTCTGCATCTATCTCAAAACGCACTTCTGTATTCCTGCCAGTGAGGAATTATTATTATGAAAACCTTGGTTAATTTCTTCTGCTCTTTTTTCAAAACCCAAGTCTATACAATGTGCTTTGAACATTGATATATATACATACATATATCTATGTATATATAGATATATATATGTATATGTACAGATATATGCATACATGTAACTATGTAATTATATGTATCCACAGATACATGTATACATATATTTATACAAATACATATAAATACATCTATATCTACATATATATGTAAACCCAAATTAAATGATGCAAAAGAATGGGATAAAAAAAAAAAAAAACATTAGTCATATGCTTTAATCGGACCCTAATTGGGGTGTAATGTGTTTGGTGTCTGGTGCTTTAGTAAGGAGATTAATATGTAGGAGTGATTTTTAATGGGCACCAAAATGATTTTATAAGGTGCTAACTTGAATTAGACCCATTGACTTTTGAGCAGATTTGAATGATAAAATAGATCTGTTTTATATTTTGCAAAGTTTATACCTATGTTTTGTATTTATATCTGTGTTTTGCAATGTTTATACACTATTTTTCTGACACTTGATCACTTACAATGTACAAGATCATTGACAATCATGGCACCAAGGCACAAGAGGAAAAGATCGGGTCTGAGGTGCTTGAATAGAGTACCTCGTGTAGTGACATTCAATGTTCTAGATGTTGATGAAGAGCCAGCAGTGAACATGGACGAGGAAGTTATTTCTGAAAATGCAGAACAGACCAATGAAAATGATGGTTTTGAACCTGCTGTTCATAATACTGACGTAGAAATGGAACCGCCGTCTGCTGACCAAGTGACAACCCCAGATCATAGCATGAAAAGTTGGTCTATGGATGACATGGAAAAAGCCATTGCAGATGTTGAAGACCATTGAATGTCAATCAGAGGTTCAGCGATCAAATGGGGAATCTCGCCTAGCAGTTTGCGGTCATGGCTCAATGGTGTGACATCCACAAAAAAGAGGGGGCCACCAACAATCCTGACTGACGAAGAAGAAGCTGAAATTGTGCAATGGTGTAAAGATATGGCTAATATTGGCCATGGCCTTCAAGTGTCACAGCTTAAGTCAACGGTGGCCCACATGGTTGGAGTGAGGCCTAACCCATTCACAAATGGGATACCAGGGAGGTCATGGTGGGTTGGATTTCGTCAAAGGCATCCTGATCTGACAATTCGAACACCCGAAGGAGTGGACACAGATCGAGCTATAATGTTGCGGCCTGAAATAGTTTCTTCATTCTATGATAACTTGGAGGAGTTGTACAACAAACTTAATTATGGGCCCAACAACATATGGAACTGCGATGAAACAGGTGTGCAAGCTGGCAGAAATTGTGCAATGAGAGTTATTGCAAAAACAGGGATGAAATGTGTTCCATAATTAATTGCTAAAAGCAGAGAATGGATCACTGTTCTAGCTTGTGTTAGTGCAGCAGGTTAAGCTATACCTGGTTACTATTTGTTCAAGTCCAAAAGGAACATTAAAAACTATATTGTTAACTATGAGCCAAGGGCATGCATGGCAATCCAAGAGCATGCTTGGATGACCAAAGAATTATTTGTGGCATGGTTAAAACACTTCGCAAAAAATGTCCCAGGAGGTGTGTCACCAACCAACAGAAAGCTTCTAATCTTTGACGGTCATGGCAGCCATGTGGCATTCAAAATGGTTGAAGAAGCAAAGGCTATGGGAATAGATTTGCTCACACTTCTAGCACATTGCAGCCACAAATTGCAGCCCCTTGATGTTAGTGTGTTCTCACCATTTAAGAACTACTTCAAACAGCAAAGGACTATATGGCTCTCTGCAAATCCTCAACTTGACATTGGAAGGGAAGAGTTGGCAACACTTGCCAGCAAAGCTTTTGCACAAGCTTTGACTCCTAATAACATTGCAAGTGGTTTTAGAAAAATAGGAATTTGGCCATTAGATCGACATGCACTTGACTTGGATATGGGGCCAAGCCAAGCTTTTGTGGTTGAAGAGGAAGGAACGACATTGGGAGCAGAAACTGAGGGTGATACAGCTGATGAAGAGACACAGTTCATGGCAGCTGAGACTTGTTTGAGGATAGCAGGTTGGAATGAGGAACAGATTGGACAGTTTGTGGATACCTTTTCTGCAAATATTCTCCCAAATCCAAAAAACATTGAGGCAACAGAAATTCAACAAGAACTAGCAGTTCGATCATCTAATCAGGTAGCTGAAAATGAAGAGAGTTTGAATCTACCATCTGAATTTGAAGATGCAGCTTTGAACCTAGGGGTGCATGTCAATTTCACTCAAGTGGATGAAGGGTTGTCCATGCCATCACCACCGAATGTTGATCCTGAAGATGTCATCCATTACTTCACAACTGGGAGAAATTGGGAGGCTGAAAATGATGAAGAGGATGGAGTCGATGGTAATGACTCAAATGATGAAGAGGCTGACTATGTGCCATGCACACAAGTCAATGATCAGCAACCAGCAGGCAGCAGAAGCACTTTTTTGCAACTCCCAATGCAACGAGTGCGCCAATCATCTAACAGAGGTCGCAATGGGGTCCTACGCCTTAGTAGGAAGTCTCAAATTTTGACATCAGATGATTTCTTCAATTTGTTGAATGAACAAGAGGCACAAAATCAAAGAAACCAAGAATTGTAGCAAAGGAAAAGGGAGCAAATGGCTGAAAGGAAGGCAGAAAGAGAAGCAATCCTCGCACAAAGGGAGGCAAACAGATTGGAGCGTGCTACAAAAAAAAAATTGTAGAGGAGAAACTGAGGCAGCGACATGAAAAGGAGCTTCAAAGGGAGCAAGCAAAGATTGCTAGACAGTTGAAGGAAAACCAAAAGCAAGCGGAAAGAGCAGAAAGAAACAGAAGTAAGAGTACTCCTACAACTCCTCTTCCAAGTCAACATCCAATTTTAAGGGACATGATTAACATTTTGTCTCTAGCCTTTGCAGCTCTTAGCAACCTACAAAATGGGTCTTCTGAAGCCTGCTCTCCATAGTTACAGCTAACTCTAGAGGAAAATCATGCATTGCTTGCTTGTATAGCAAGTGCCATACAGAACAATCTGTAGTCCTCAACATCTTCTCCAGTTGACGCGGAGTCAGTTGACCCCGAAGGACACACCACTTCATAATCAAATCTGTGGATGTCTGATTAGGATTTTTTGTTATCAACTTTTTGACCTCGAAGTGTGCTAGAGTGTTTTTTGTAAAACTGAATGCTAGTCTATTGTATTGGATAGCCAAAGGATAGTAGTTTGTTGTATTGGATAGCATTTGGATACTAGTGTCTAATTTTGTAGAACTAAATGGTAGTCTGTTCTCAACTTATCTAATTCGATGTGTTCCAATGTGTTTTTTGTATATATGAAGACTCCTTGTCTTCTTTCCAAGTTAATGATCTATGATTTTGTGATTCGAAATCAGTTTTGTGTTTGTTGTATTCATCTATCATTGATGTGATTTAAAAATATGACTCACTAGTCTATTCAAGTTCTATGTTTTCTAAATAATGCATTTGGTAAAGGTTGAAAACATTATAATTCAAACTTTGTATTTTTCCTAACATCAGACTTTTTGAAAATTCAAACTTAATAACTCAATAAGTTTCTATGTATTTTCTCACATCAATTTATTTTGAAAATTCTAACTTCACATATGTGTTTGTTTGTTGCATAGATATATATATATATATATATATATATATATATAATATAACTATACATCTATATGTAGCATATCCATAAATTGTAACTGTAAGTGTTAGTGGAAATCAATCTAATTCTAAATTGTAAGTTTACAATGAATAAGTAAATCCCACCATAAATCAAATCCCATTGTTCAGGTTAATGAATGAACATCATAAAAAAAAAGAGCATCATAAATGAACACAATGTCTAGCAGGTCACAGCCAAAGTAAACTCTTGAAAGACTTGACCTAAAATGTCATCATGCAAATTGACTTGCTCTTTACAATCTCCCTAGTTGTGTATACATGCATACATATATATAAATATATATATATATGTATGTACGTATATACATACATACATACATACATACATACATAGATACATACATATATATGTATACACAACTAAGTATATGCATACATATAACTATACATCTATATGCAACATATCCATAAATTAATCTATTTGAAATTATAAATGTTTGAACACATACACTTGGAAATTAATCTAATTGTAAATTGTAAATGTAAGTTTACAATGAATAATAAAAATGAACATTATAAATGAACACAATGTCTATCGGGTCACAGCCAAAGTAAAGTCTTGAAAGACTTTACTTGATATGTAATCTTACAAATTGACATGCTCTTCACAACCTCCTAGCCATTTGACATGCCTGCCACAACAAACAAATATAATACAACAAACAAACATGGACAATAGTTATTGAAATAAATAAAAAGATATACTAGTTAGTAAAAAACATAGAACAATAATTGAAACTTAGAACAATTTGAACAAAAAATCCTTAATTATTTGGTGTGTTGATAAACACAATTACCAAACTGCCCACCATGAACATCGTTACACCACCTCTCCTTGTTCTCCCATGCCTGCAAGAAAAGATTTACAACCACGGGTAGTCACAACCGAGGCTAGTAACATACAAACATCATATGACCTTTGAAATAATGCATGTACAACAACACATAATTAATCAAGTTCAATTGCAAATATAGTAGTAGAGGACAAAAATTGTGAATGCCACTGGCTGCTATCCCTCTTATTTAGAAATTTGAATCTGACAATTGAATGCATTCAATTTGATTGTTGTGTTTCAAATATGAATTTGTTATAGCATTTGAATTTGTAGCTACCAGTTACGTAGGTTTTTAGAGATGATATGACTGAATTCTGCACTATATTTGGATTTGATGTTCATTTGGGAAGCCTTATATATCTATGATTTTTTGTAGGTTTGCATGCATGCATAGAGTCATACAAACATAAGCATACATGCAAACATTCATAGAAACATAAGCATACATGCATGTATTCATATAAACATATGCATACATATAAATTGCAGAAAATCAGTAATATACATTGCAAAGCAGAAAAAACACCTAAACGTGTCACTTTTAACATCTAATTAAAACTCTTTTATCATTCAAATCCACTCAAAAGTCAATGGGTCTAATTCACGTTAGCACCTTATAGAATCATTTTGGCGCCCATTAAAAATCACTCCTACATATTAATCTCCTTACTAAAGCACCAGACACCAAACACATTACACCCCAATTAATCTTCATTTGGGGTCCGATTGATGCATATGACTAATGTTTTTTTGTGGGTATCCCATCCTATTCATTCGCTTTACCGCACGCTATCTTGTAGCTGCACATACATACATGTATATATGCACATACATACATATATATATG
>VDFB02042187.1:0-18147 GCA_007258455.2 Sequoia sempervirens
TAGGTCTATGCTCTCCCCTTAATTGGGTGATTAGAATACCAGACT
Source organism: Sequoia sempervirens (assembly GCA_007258455.2). NCBI lineage: Eukaryota > Viridiplantae > Streptophyta > Pinopsida > Cupressales > Cupressaceae > Sequoia > Sequoia sempervirens. The sequence goes on from VDFB02042187.1 coordinate 46, forward strand.
TGCCTTTTAATTTTCATGCAATTTTATTGTTTCAATTACATCCTTTAGAGAGCTTGCCGTAGTGGGAAAAAGTATTCACCCTACGGGAATGACTCAAGTGGGTTCAAGCCAAAGCTAGGCTATTCCACCCCACTATAAAATTTAAAGAAAGCAAATGCGGGGAAACCACTCTTTTACCCGGTGGTGTGCAGATAGCCATCCCCAAAACCTTTGTTCTAAAGGTTGGGAGGTCTCTGAGGGAGTTTATTATTGCCACACAGGCGAGGGAAATCCTTACTACGAACCCTAATGTAGTAGCCCGGTAAGTCGGTTGCCAAACATTCCTAATAATCCTGCGGTCTGGGGAGGAGAATCGCCTGAAGACACTCACCATATAGCTGCCAAGGACCGTTTGCTCAGGGGATTCGGTATCCACTTCCGTAACTCTGAGTATGCGCCTGGAAAAGATAAAAACATGGGCGCCCCTTCAGGGGTGACACGGCTATGTGAGTCGACGCAGTTCTAAGATGTGGGCTGTTGATTACTAGAATGACCTACTTGAGCACTTAAGAGTGAGTCTGTCTGAACTATCTCTCATGTACAAAAACCTGTGAAAACATTTGATGAAAAACATTTCTTGATCAAACAATTCATGTTATTATAGGGCTTTAAGAACAACTGTTTTCAAAAATGTTTGTTGTGTCTTCTATTACATTAATTCAGATAAAGAGATCATCCAAAAGGAACATGAAGAAACAACAACTGAAAGCCACTTAAGAGTTTTTCATATCATTGCTTCAAAAACATTCCCAATACTTTTCCCATGCTTAGGGATTGGAAGTCAACAAAGTTTCCCAAGAAATCGGTTTCCAAGAGAATCATAAAACCTAAGAAATCGTTAGGATACAAGAAAACACTGCAAAAGAGAAAATTCTTGTACAAAAGTCGACAAGTCTTGCTTCACTATCGAGGATTTCTTCACAGATATCAGGATTTTGTTAGAGGATTCACTGATGAATATGTTGTAGATCCCTTATATTCCTGAGCTTATTATCAAAGAATAGCTCTATCACAATGGCATAATCATAACCAACCTCTTGAATTTGGCAACATACCATAACCTTCCATAGAATATCCTTCACACCCAAGCCATATTCTTCAAAGATCTTGAGAGAATCTCTTTAAAAACGAAGATCAAAATCTTTTAGAGTGCACCTTTCAAAACAGCTTTCTAATTTTTGGTTCAACTTCCCCAACAGGATTCTGAAATCCTTCATCAATTGGAAGCCACAATCAATAAGTTAGGAGCATCCTTGATCATGTCATAAGATTCCATATCTTATCAGATCAATATATCATCACCTTCGCACTTGTCAAAACCGTGATCTAAGTTTAGAGGAAATTTTCAAAAACATATGCCTATCTCCACAAGATCTCAACATAATAAACTGAAGGATACAATCCAAAAAGAAAGTCATATTCAAAACACTCAAGAGGAAGGAGAAAGTAGTAATCCCCTTTTCAGCATAAATCAAAATCCACTTTTTAACAAAAACATGGACAATAGAGAAGAAAATCCGTTCCACCAATACAAAGACATGAATAAAGCACCAATAGATAGTGATGAGGAACAAGATGAGGAATGCCTTAAAGAGGTTGAACAAGATCCAAAATTCCATAAAGCCATTGAAAAGATCTTGCAGCGAGATAAGGAAAAATATTTTCGCTATCTAGCCGAACAAGGGGCTAAATTGCCTCACGACTTTGACACAAAAAACTTGAAAAACAAACTTGAAGAGACACCCCTTTCTGATCTTAGTGCCTTGACCCAACAAATCAAGGCACTTCAAGGACAAGTTAGAGAATTACAAGGGGGAACAACCACAAAGAAATACACTCTCGAGGAAATTTGTCCTTATCCTTTCGACAGAAGTTTAAACATGATTCCTTTTCCCAAGCATTGTGAAATGCCAAAATTTGATCGCTATAATGGGAAAACGGATCTAATCGATCACGTTAGAGACTTCAGAAACCTGACATTGGAATTCGCTCATGAAGATACTTACTTGATGCGACTGTTTCCTAGGAGTCTTGGAGTACACTCTATGGAATGGTTATCTAAGATCACACCTCCAGTTAGAACATTTGAAGAATTGATCAACCTATTCATATCACAATATACTTACAACATACAACATCAGATCACCATGATAGATCTTTGTAAAGTTGCACAGAAACCTGGTGAACCTTTCATTACATTTCTTCAGAGATGGAGAAGAATGTTTTCCAGATATCCACGTCTTATTCCTGAAAAGGAAAAGATGGTTACGTTCATCAACAGTTTAAATTCAGAAATGAGCTATCACTTAAACTTACATTGTCCTTCTTCTTTTGAGAAAATGATTGAAGATGCCTTAACCATTGAAAATTCTTTGGTCAAAAGAGGCATAATAAAACATGACAAAGAAAATCCTAGCTCATCCAACCATCACAATAATTAGGACAAGTCCAAATTCTGGACTCGCAACAAAAATATGGTGAACGATGGTGTTGTTGACGTGAATCATGCCTCGACCAAACCATTTGTCCTCAGTAATCCAAACAATCGCAACAACAATGTCAACTCGATTGCAAATCATGGAAATAATCCTCCTCCTCAAAGGAACAATACAAATCAAAACTCTACTCCCCATCAAGGGACTTCCAACAACCAGGGTTACCGAGGAACCAATAACAATCAAAATTCCTTAGGGAACACCTCGAATTCAAATCCACAAAGATTTTCATTCTTCTCGAATAGAAGAACTTTTACTTCATTGGGACAATCCTTAGAATCCGCACTCAAAGAATTGATGGCCAAAAATGTCATTACTTTGTCGCCTCAACGAAATTATGAACCCAGTGTAAAGCCTCCATCATGGAATGAGGCATACTATTGTGATTATCATCGGTGTAAAGGTCATCGCACAAACAACTGCCAAGCCTTGAAAAATGCAATTCAAGAATTAATTGACAATGAAATCATTACAGTAGAAGGAAATCAACAAACCAACGCAGATCACCAAGCATTCCACAATCCATTGCCATATTATCAAAAGGGTGAATCTTCTAAAAAAAATGTGAATCATATCAATGATGATCATATAATCAACCATCTCTACGCAGACGATGAGCGGGTAAATGTCATTAAAGTCAACAAGAAGGTGGAATATAGAGAAGTCAACGCAACAACAAGAGCACAAGCCAAAGTTGTCTTAAAGGGCACCTCTTCAAAGTCCACTGAACCTCCACCTCAACATAAATATGATTTGGTTAATCAGCTTTGAAAAACCCCTGCTCAAATTTCCATTCTGGAACTATTGAAGATTTCCCCAGCCCATAAAGAAATTCTAGACAAAGCCCTCATTGAAACTAGTGTATCAACTGAATTGGATGTGAATCAATTTCAAGCCATGGTAGGGAATTTGTCCTCACCCACTTGTCTTTCATTCTCTGATAAAGATGATGTTTCCATAACTCATCCCCATAACTCCTCATTGTACTTAGAAGTCATGGTTCACAAGTTTCGCATCAGACGAGTTCTAATAGATGGAGGCGCTAGTTTGAACATCTGTACCTTGAAGTTGGTCAAAGCCTTAGGATTTTCTGAGGACTCCATTGATTTCAGAAGAAAGATTACCATAAAGGCTTATGATGATGAAGAAAGAGCATCCAAGGGTCTAATCATGCTGCCAATCAGAGTGGGCCCTATTATAAAAAATACTTTTTGTCAAGTATTGGACCGTGATCTTGCATATAACATCTTGTTGGGTCATCCTTGGATCCATGAAATGCAAGCTGTCCCATCAACTTATCATCAATGTCTCAAGTTTCCTTATGATGGACAGGAAATCACGATACCTGCTGATAATTCCAACATTCAAACTTGTGCCAACATAAAAGCCAGTCAAGATACTTTGGTCCCTAATAATCGAGAAGCTCATGCTAGTACTTCTCTAAAAATTGACACACAAATTAGTCAATTGACTAATAGTTTTGACAAAAAGCTGAAATTCAAGGATCATGGAGTTGGAGAATACTCTCTTTGCCTTGCCAATTTACCTACATCACCTCGATCATATGGAAAACCGTCTATCAGGGAACATCAAATATCAGCAGCATCAACATCAAAGCAAACACCAATAGAGCCAATCACAAAATTTAATGGGCAATTCATCAAAGAAAAATTCCCCATGGAAAATCCTGAGGATACGGAAATTCTAAATTGGCTCTATAAAGATGAAGATGAAGCAGTCTCTAATATCAAATTACCCAGAGACAAATATGGAAAAGGATATTCAATCATGCAGAAGATGGGTTATGATGAAGGGCCTATCGGAAAAAGGAAGGAAGGAGTAGTTGAACCCATTCACCTCCGCGGACTTGCTGCAAAAGAGAAAACTGGATTGGGTTATGATACTCACTCCAAAGAAAAACAACTGCATGGCACTGTCTTCGCATTACAAGAATGCTCAGATTCACAAGAAGCATGTTTGACAACAGTTCAGAACTTCTTGGAAAACAATTATGACATAGACTCTGCTGAATATGAATGGGACACCATTTACAATGATGAGTTCTGGAGGGACAAAGAGGTTGATGTAATACACCAATATGCCCCAACTCTAATTGAAGGACAAGGTTCAGGGTCCCAACCACAAGAATTTGAACCACAAATCGACTATGATTCTAGTGATACTGAGTCAGATCTAAACGAACAAGACTATCATGAGGACAGTATCATCATTGACCCACCTCATACCTCAGATCCTATGGACCACTCTATTATGACCTTAACCATAGCCGATTTCACACAACTTGACGATACTCTCCCTTTAGTTCATCCCGATCTCATTGATTGGGATTCGACCGAACCTATTGACATACCCATGTTTCCAAGTGATGAAGCTATTGTAAACTTCCTTTCCTTCAAAGGATACAAATGATTGTTCCACCAGCGATTTTCGACATAGAGTTTTTGATCAGGAGAGTGTCAAGTTTTCCAGCTGCAAAAGTAAAAACAAAAAAGAAAGATCTAATGGAGAAAACCAGAATCTGGCAGTATTAGATCAAACAAAAGATAAAATAAAGAGCGTATCTGATGGTGAAAACCTCTTTGAGGCACCAAACAATGGGAATCTTGACACTCTCCCAGAGCACTACCATGAACGATCGCCTATTCTAATTGAGCCTACAAATGCTGTCGATCTTGAGACTTCAGACAAACCAAGAATTTTACAGTTAGCTGCATCAATGACAGAGAAAGAAATACCAGAGTTCATGGAATTCCTGAAAGCAAATCAGGTCAATTTTGCATGGTCTTATGCTGACATGCCTGGTCTTGATCCTGATCTTATCATGCATCGCAATACATCAAACCGAGGGGCCAAGCCCGTTGAAACAAAACTTAGAAGATGCACCCTCATATTTGCATTATTATTAGATAAGGAAGAGCTGAAAACTTCTTGATGTGGGCTTTCATGGAATGTCGACTATCTGGGAATGCATCTCAACATTATTACTTTTGTATCCAAACCCGGATAAAGCAGCCGAGAATACTTACGGACGAGAGGGATACTCAATAAAGCATGTCCTAAGGATGACTTCTCATTGCCAAACATCGACACTATAGTTGATCTGACAGCTGGCCATGCCATGTACTCATTAATGGATGGTTTTTCTGGATATAACCAAATCAAGATTGCACCTGAAGACCAGGGGAAAACAGCTTTCACATGTCCATGGGGAACTTATTGTTGGAACGTCATGCCTTTTGGTCTAAAGAATGCTGGGGCTACCTACCAAAGAGCCATGACTACAATCTTTCATGACATGATGCATGTCTTCATGGAAGATTATGTGGATGACATATTGGAAAAATCATACACCAGAGAAGGGCATCTTGAAATATTATCCAAAATATTTGCAAGACTAGAGAAATTCAAAGTTCGCCTCAACCCTAAGAAATGTGTTTTTGGGGTCAAATCTGGAAAACTCTTGGGGTACATTGTTTTAGAAAAAGGAATTGAAGTGGATCCTGCAAAAGTACAAGCAATTATGGAAATGCCTCCACCAAAGAACATTAGTCAGTTGAGATCACTACAAGGACGACTTCAATCTATACGGAGGTTCATCGCACAATTGGCAGATAAAAGTTTACCTTTCACACATCTACTACATAAGAATGTTCCTTTCAAATGGGATGACAAATGTGAATTAGCATTTCAACAAATCAAACAGTATCTGATGACTCCACCAATTCTCATACCACCAAATCCAGACAAACCACTCATCTTATATATTGTCGCAACAGAGACATCTCTGGGGGCACTATTAGCACAAGAAGACTCTACAAGAAAGGAACATGCAATCTACTACATCAGTAGAACATTGACAAGTCATGAACTCAACTACACTTCTATTGAAAAGGCTTGTCTGGCAGTAGTTTTTACTTCACGAAGTTTAGGCATTACATGCTAACCCATGCGATCAATCTAGTTTCGAATTGATCCACTCAAAAGTATTGTTAAACAGGAAGACCTCACATTAGCAGGGAAAGGGTTAGCAAAGTGGGTGTGATTAGAGTGGGTTTGACATACATTATGTGGATGCTTAAAGGCAATCGAAAAGGGACAAGTTATCGTAGATCAATTGGTAAAACACCATTACAAGTGGATCATCCCATTGAATTTCGGATCTTTGATGTCTTCGCTGCGGGAATCTAAACAAAACATAGTCTCTATATTTTTTTATGGTTCTTTCACTCCAGCATGGATCGAGGAGGCATACTTTTCGTCACCCTGAGGACATACCATTCCCTCGATCATATAGGCTGATGTTTCCGTAGCACCAACAACATAGCGAATATGAAGCATTGATCACTGGACTCAAAATAGCACTGGAATGGAGAATAATAGAGTTACATGTGTATGGTGACTCACAGTTGGTCATTTGTCAGATCAATAATGATTATCAAACCAAAGATGAGAAACTATTACCATATAAAAAGATGGTTGATGATTTCAAGAAATATTTTGTGGACATAAAATTCACACAAATTCCAAGGCTTGATAATAAAGCAGTTGACACCATGGCTACGATCGCATCATTGTTACAACTCCCAGACACTCAAAATCGTTATGAATTTCTGGTGGAACAATCATTTACACCTGCCTATGATACACCTGAAAGCCAAATCATTTGTCATTTAGTAGGATCCGATTCGCCTTGGTATGGAAAAATTTATGCCTATCTCAAAGACGACATCTTACCACCTGATTTATCCGTAACCAAAAAGTACAATTTTATGTAATCCTTTCGCTACACTCTTGTCGGCTGACACCCTTTATCATAAGTGGGTCTTGATGGTACTTTACTCAGATGTCTTGAATGGAGGAATGGGCGAATTTACAAAGTTCCTTGGTGGCATATGTGGTACTCATTAGTGGGTGACCTTAGCCAAGAATTGATTAGAATGGGTTACTCTTGGCACGGAAACATTCCTTTTGTGAAAACATGTTCAAAATGTCAGATTCATGGGAATCTCATTCATGCTCCTGCACAAGAACTTCAACCATTTACACCAACCTGGCCATTTTCTCAATGGGGGTTAGATCTAGTGGGCAAGATTCATCCTTCTTCATCAAATAGGCATAAATTTATCATCACAACAACAGAGTATTTTACCAAGTGGATTGAGGCAGTCCCTCTTACCAAAGTTACCGGCAAACAAATATCACCATTCATACTCAACTATATCATTTGTCGATATGGCATTCCCAACTCTATTATTACGGATAATGGACGTCCGTTCAAAAATTAGTATGTTGATGAACTTTGTGAGAGATTTCACATACAGCATAGATACTCAACACCTTACTATCCACAAGGGAATGGCCAAGCAGAGGCCTCAAATAAAACGATATTGAAAATCTTGAAGAAGACTGTGAATGCTTCAGGGAAGGATTGGCACGTTCAACTCAATCCTGCTCTATGGGCCTACAGAACTAGCATCCGCACACCAACAGGAGCAACACCATTCACTCTTGTCTATGGAGCAAAGGCCATATTGCCCTTAGAAGTGGAGATTCCCTCACTCAGAGTATCATTGAAAGGCCTTACAATAGATGATGAATACCGAGTTTCTCGACTCCAAGAACTGGAACTCCTAGATGAGAAGAGACAAAGAGCAGCTGATCATCTAAAAGCATATCAACAAATGATGTCTCGCAGCTATAACCACAAAGTAAAGCCACGTACCTTTCAGGTGGGTGATCTTGTTCTGAAATAAATCCCACGCAATCAACAAGACAGAGAGAAGAAAGGAAAGTTCAAACCCAATTGGCTAGGTCCTTATGTAGTTATCGCAGTCTATGGTTCAAGAGCCTACAAGCTATCAACGCCGAGAAGGGGACACGTTCGGCGAACCTATCAATAGCAATACTTTTGAAAGAATTATTATGTCTAAAGAAGCGGGTATCAAAATCGAGAAAAAGTCGAAGAAATTCAAAAAGTCGAAGAAATACAAAAAAAAATTGAGGAAAAAGTCACGAAGAAATACAAAAGCTGAGAAAAAGTCCACGAAGAAATGCACGAAAAATCAAAAAGTCACGGAAGAAATCCAAAAAAAGTCCATGGGGTGAAAACCAATAAGCGAGCCGATCTATTGACGAAAGAAAAATGCAATAAAAACAAATAGTGAAAATATAGGGGGAAAACGAGGCAGCTATTTGGGCTCTCATCTATTAATTCATATTCTGCCGCCTTCATTATACAATTTCATGCATCTTTTTCATCATCTTAGGGTCACACCAGCACCATGCTATCATCATTTTCCTCAAGCGATAACATCTTATCATGGCTTGATTATTGTACATATTCATTTTCAGCAAGTTATGTTGATACCAAGGGCAAACACATGCATACTGGGGGCAATCAACTTTCAGATTTTACCAAAACAGTAGGACAATGACATCGAAACCAATCACGCAAACAAAACAACCAAAGCAAACATCCAATCATTGATCCGTATCACAATAGCTTTCAGTTGCGTACCTTATCATGAACCATATTTGGATGATCTCTAATATGACTAATGTTTGGAATCACAGTATTTCATTTTTGAAAAATGGTTGTTTATTTTTCGATATCATTTCTCTAGAGCACACTCGATGATGTACCGAACTAGAGTGGCAAGGAAAGAGGATGATTTTTCTTTATCTGTTGTATTGAGGTTAATCATTTATCTGTTGCAAATATGTCGCGAGACATGATTTTTCAAAAATTATCATTGATGACAGTTCCAAATTTGCATCAGAGGGTGGTTAGTCTTTGTCTGTTCATGCAAGCAATGCTCAGGTCATCTCGGTTCAATTATACTTAGATGCTTGTGTTCACTTGCTATATCAAAAATCATGAAAGTTGTACTCAGGTCATCATTGGTGCTAATTTCCCCTCTGATGCTTGTACACACTTCCAACATTTTCAAATGCTCTATGATTATTTAAGCAGGCTCACTAAAAGGCTCAACAAAATGGTCGGTTTCATTTAGTGGCATTTTCATTTTAGGTCATTGTACATAACTGCATATTGGATTTGCGTCAAGAGTTTTTGAAAGGTCAACCACTTCATATTTCTTTGGACTATTTGTGGAGGACAATGCAAACATTTGTAGCGTTATCATCTCATCATTGCATTTTCATTTGCATTATCATCTCATCATTGCATTTTCATTTGCATTATCATCTCATCATTGCATTTTCATTAGCATTATCATTAGCATTATTATCATTGCATTTCCATTACATTATCATCTTATCATGGCATTATCATTATCATTTATTATCATTTCATATAAGCTTCATATCATTTCATCATTTCATATTAGTTTCATATCATTTCATCATTTCATATTAGTTGCATTTTCATTAGCATTTCATCAATATTCCATTTGCATTTCATTTTCATTTATCATTTTGTTATCATTCCATATCATTAGTTATTCATTATTATTAATAATTATCATTTAACAAATTTCGCTTTACATCATTATCAGTATCATTTCATCATTTCATTGGTATCATCTTAATCATTATAATCATTTCATTCATTTCAGTTTATTTTCATTATCATTATCATTCAAATCATCGCATTACCATTATCACTCATATTGGTTTCATATACGCTTCATTACCATTATCATCTTTCCATTCATTTCACTCATTTTTCGTTACCTTTATCATTTATTTTATTCTCATTATTTCATTATCATTTCATTATATTATAGTCATTTCATTTCATTCATTTATCATTCATTTTCCATTATCATTTCATTTCCATTTACCATTTCATATCCATTATCATTTCATCATTTCATATCATTTGCATTTCCATTTCATCAATATTCCATTTGCATTTCATTTTTCCTTATCATCTTCATTTTATATCCATATCCTTTCATTATCATATTATTATAATTTCACCATTGCATTACCATTATAGTCATTTCCTTCATTACATTTCATTTTAATTTCATTATCATTTTACATTTCATTTTCATCATCATTTAATATTGCATTATCATTATCATTTAGTATTTCATTATCATTTAACATTTCATTTTCATCATCATTTAATATTGCATTATCATCTAACATTATCATTTCATCATTTTCTTTACCATTATCATTATCATTCTTTTTACATTTCATCACATATCATTTTGTTACCATTTCATTCATTATCATTCATATCATCTCATTTTACTACTATTATCATCATTTATTTCATCTCAGTATCGTCATTTCATCATATCATATCATTATCATTATCATTACACATCCAATTCATTTATGATGTCATTTTAATACAAATCATTATATTTCATCACATATCATTTTATCATACATCACTATTTATACATCACTATTTCATAACAGTATTCCTATCATCCCATGTCATAACATTTTATCCACTCATATCATTTCACATCACATCATATCATAATGCATATCATGAACACAACATTCATTTTTCATCTTTTATCTACATGGAAAAATCCAAATAAAAAATAAACATTCCATATACACCTCATAAATCATTCACCTGCATGACGTCGTTAGTACACATCATCAAGTCATCATCATAATAAAACATCATAATCAAATCATCTTGCATATCATGTTAGTCATCAAATCTCCATAAACACATAGACATAAATGCATATCACATCATCGCATCATAAATCCACATCAAATCAACATCAAAATAATCATCGTCGCTGCATAATCATCACTCATCAAAAATGATACAAATGTCCAAATGTTCAATGAAACTAAAATGTCCAATACATCAGAAATGGCATATACATGCTCCAAAAATAATATGCATCAGAAATACTAGCTAGTGGATGCTCCTGATGGTGTTGGTCTGGAGGGAGGTGGTCTGCCATTGGTACCTGCATCTGGATCCTGTCGTGGCCCTGTCACTCCCCTGCTCTGGGTATGTGTCTGTGATCTACTCTGGGTCCTGCTATGGGATCGCGGGTATGGCTCTCTACGCTCTGGAGGACACAGCTCCTCATATCTAACCCTGTAATACTTAGCCTCCCTAGCCATCTCCATACCCTCAGCAATGGCATCCCACAATGACGCACTCTCTACAGTGCCCATCAGGTCGAGCCAGCCCTCGGCCTCGCGGGTGGCCCTAAATGCATCCCTCTGTGATCACACGGGCTAGCGTGGACTGGGGCGGTCTGTGCACATTACTTTTTATTGCCAACTTCTGGCGTACAATGAGAAGTCGTGGCTGCGCCAAGCCGACTCTGCCAGCCCGACCACGCTGCCCTTGTAACATGCACACTTTTGGGCGGGGGTGTGGCAATTTGGTCACTGCGAGGAGGATGCCATCTGGATCACTGTCCGTCGTCCTATCCCTGTCCTCAGTTGCCGCATAATCTAAACACCCCTCAAGATATCCAGTCCCGACCTCCTTAGAACATGTCCCCCCTCTCCACCGTCATCTCCACCATCATCATCATCATCTGAATCCTCCTCGTCCCTGCTCTGCACCTCCTCTCCTCCAACTGCTCCCTGCACACCACCAGCCACATCCTCCTGTCTCACTGCACCTGGCTGTGGTACTATCAAAATCAGTGCTAGCTCATCAAGACTGGTGAACTGCGGAAAGGGATGCGTGTGAAAATATGCAGCATACTCGTCAGACATCCCAACATCCACAATGTCTCGTCTATCAACCCATACCTCAGGTGCTAATGCAATGAACTCTGTATAGGCGGCCTGATACGAAATACATGGCCCCCATCCGGCCTCATCTCTGCTCCGGGAGTAATGTGCAACCCCCTGTGGCATCCCCTGAGTAAATCCAAACTGCCTCTGCATCCGCAATGCCAAAAATATCTCCAAAATGAAGGGAGTCCTCCCTATCAGGAACCACGGAATACATACGTATGGCATCTCTATGTCATCGGTAGCCCATGGCTCGCAATCCAGATATGGTCGCCATATGATTGTGTCCATGTCATCCAGTAGACGCCTCCAGTAATCTACCTTGCCCAGCTTGGGCTGGGTAAGGAACACCGCATACATATAGATATATGGCCTACCTGGTGGCCTAACTCTGGGGCACGCCGGTCTCGTCACAGCAAAATGCTCCCATGCCTAGATTTGTAATAATGTCACCCCACATGACAAACTGGACGACCCTTTGTACACTACCTAATGCAAATCATGATAAAGATGAGCTAACATGCAGCTCCCCCACGCATATCATCGTGGCTGTAGCATCATCTGCTCTAGAATCCTGCCCCAACCCACTGACAATCCCTTTGCCCAGTGATCCGGACAAAGGAGACCTCCAATGAATGCACCCAAGACTGCCGGCAAGGTAGGATATCCGTGAAAGTCTGCCCACGGTACCCAGTACCTAGCAATATGTGTGTCTCCATATACTCTCCTCAACGCATCTGTGCCCCCTAACTCCTTGTGATCGTAATACACAAGGGCTCCAACCACAGGGATACCTAATATCCTGTACACATCCTCATGAGTCACTGTCACCTCACCGGTCAGGATGTGAAAGGTGTTGTGCTCTGAGTGCCATCGCTCTGCAAGTGCCATCAACAATCCTCTATTGACCCTAATCGGCGGCATCGCCAACAAGGATCTCAGACCACAGGTATCAATCAACGCTATGTCAGCAGGTGTCAACTCAAGGATCCTATCCCATCCTGCTGAATGTCACTCTCTAATCTGGAGGTTTTTGAAAACCTCCTATTTTCATCACAAGGATATTTCATCAGATTCATATCAATCCTACCAATCATATCAATCATTTAAAACAACATCAATCAGACCCATATCTATCAGTGACCTATATCAGTAATCTATCAGTGACCTATATCAACGAACTATCTCAGACCCATATCAATGACTCATATCAATGCATCACATCAACAACCCATATCACACAATCAGTCCTATCAATCAAATCAAATTAAATCTATCTAGTTGGATATCATATCAAATCTATCCTACAATCAATCACTATTTGTTTTCTATCACAGAAAGAAAATTTATCAGAAGTCGTATCAATCATTTACTCTTTGTTTTTCATTCATGGGAAGCAAAGTTATCAATCTATTCTTTGTTTTCTATCCTAAGAAGCAAAGTTATCAATCAATCATTCGATTTTCCTATCATCTCTATTCATATCAGCATGATGACACAACAATTTACCTATCTATTGATTAAGGAAGCAATACAAATCATCATTCTCATCAAAACATTCATTTTTCCCATTTTACCAGATGCGTCGTTCTTTTTACGGGATGCGCTAAATCCCGTATGCGCCGTTGTTTTCACCCTATCGCAGCGGACGCTGAACGACACCCGAAATCCGTGCATTCCGCTCATCTCAGCGCTTTGTTTCGCGCTTACTATCAAACGCCGTTTTCCCTCAAACTCACTTTCAAAGGTTTCAGGCACGCTTTACTTCTCAAATAACGCTGGTTTCCTCACGGGAATCAGCACCGGTTTTAACGCGGCGTTGAATACCGCCTTTCACCGTTTTGAACCTTTCTTTCAAAGCGGCGCGCACTGCAATCAAACACTGGCGGCGGTCGCGCAAAACATGAAAATTTACCCAGTCCAGCTTGAAAAAAATTTGAAAAGCATAAAGAGGATAGATCAACTCACCGATGGTCCATCGCGGTGGCCCTCACGATATCTGCTTGGCGATCTCTCGAATCGATGCGATCCCGGAATCTCCCGTATATAAATCTAATATCAGCGAGGTAAAAATTTGACTTTATTTTCAAAATGGACATTCTTTTTCATCATTTATCGCGAGTTAAATCACTCTTTCTCTCATTCGTAATTTACCTCTCGAGGGGGCATCATCAGTAGAAATATCGAAAGCACATCAGGGGCAAAAATCTTATTTTTTTCTTTGAAGCAATGTGGTTTACACATCACTTCAAAGAGGGGCAAAATGTATCGTCTAAAAGTAGGTATGATTAAGCTTGTTAATTAATTAAATATGATTTATTTAATTAATTCCTCTAATGTCATCTACATATAAATAAATTTATTTTATATCGTTCATTTTTAAATTCTTCTACCTTAAATTAAATAAATAATTTTATTTAATTACTAACATTTCAATCCTCCAATTGATTAAATTAAATAAATTTTTATAATTTATTTATATTTAATTATCATTTAGTTCTAAAGTTTAAATATTTTTGAATATTTGAATAATGGAATATTCTCCATCCCATATTTGAATTTAAAATATTTAATATTTTATTTAATATTTCCTCACCCTAATTTCATTTTAAACATAATTAAATATGAGTTATTTAATTATGTGGATTTCCATTTTCATCTCTACTTCTAAATTAAATAAATTTATTTTATTTAATTTCTAACTTGTGCTAACTCACCCTTCCAAATTCGCATCTCATCCTTCGAAATGGAAGTTTCCCTTCGAAACTCAATGACGAAATTGAAAGAAAAGGGAAACCTTCCATCCTTCTCTTCCACTTTCGAAGATCTCCCGCCGTCCGTTCGAAGAAGCTTAATCCAGACCGTCGATCGATTCAGCCAATCAAATCCGTTCGAAAACTCTATAAATTCCGGCGCAAATCCAAGCTTTGGTTACACTTCGTATACTCATTTACGCACGCATACACTACGCATACACGCAACCAGCATTTGTATTCATACCAGTTTCAATATCACAGCAATCTTCTCATTTTAGCATAGCTTTGCACTTGGCATAGTTTGCATTTTAAATCTCGTTCTTTAGCTGTCATTTTGTTGAGCCTGATCTGTTGATCTGAGAGCTATCTGGAAAACAACAAAATGTTGAAGATAGAGGAAGATAAGACGGTTTCGAGAAGCTGTTGTTACGGTTTGCACATTTTTTTTTCCTTTTTCAGCTTTTCGATTTAATGTCTTATTAATATGTGTTTGATTTCTATTTAAATTAATCCAATATTTCACACACACACAACTAAGTCATAGTATGAGTTGATTCACTTAATAAATCAGTTTGACAACGTCATCGATATGTATACATGCCTTTACAGATGTTGGTCAATGCAAAATATCATGGCACTTATAGTTTACTAAGTCCACGGGCTTCGCAAAAAAGGCGTCAACTTATTCTCTCATTAAACATCGACTTAAAGGTTTCTCTTTGTTTGCAAATTACAAACTCTTCTTTTGCAGACAATAAGAGTAAAATGTGGCTAAAGAATACAGTCACATCTTTATCAAACTTTAGCCTTCATTTAGTTTAATAAATCGGCCTCCAAGTTATCTATGATAATCAACTTCAAAGCCATATATAGTATTTAAATAGATACATATATACTTAACATTTATATGTAATCGATATACAAATGAATATAATCAAGATAGCAATCATATTGTTATATTAATATATCAATTGTGTATACATATATATATATAACCTATGTATATATATATATATATATATATATATATATATATTTATATATATATATATATTTATATATTTATATATATATATATATATATATATATATATACATATATATATATATATATATATATATTTATATATATATTTATATATTTATATATATATATATTTATATATATATGCCTCTATGTAGTATACATGTATCGATACATTCATATGGGCATGTCCATTTGCCACCATATGCATATATTGATACATATATACATATGGATATATGTATATACTTTATATATATACACATTCAATTCATACACCAAAATCATACACAATTACTATGGTATTGATAAGAGACTATGATCGATATATCTATACATATACATATGCATGTCATTAGTTCTATTGGATAGTTCCATGCGCATAAGCGACCCATGCATGAGTGTGCATAGATATGTGTACCTATGTACCCTCATGTATGTGTTCCTTTGTGCGTATGGTCTATCATCGCCATGCATGTGTGTACGCATACGCATTCCTCATATGTTCCACATATCAATATAGGCATAGTATCAAGGTAAGAACTCACAAGCTCAAATAGATAAGCATCACCCAATGATGCACTCAATAGTAAGCAAGACTATTACTAATGCAAACATATTGACTAAGGATGACTTACCTACTTCCCACTTAATAAACTAACTCAATTATTCTACTCTGGTGTGTGTAAGCTCAGATAGGTTACATTATTGGTTACCTGACTGAGACCTTCTCCTAAGTGATACTTCCCCTCTGCCTGGAGGAATTGAACATATATCTGCAACCACTAACACATGTACATGGCAGTCAATTGTTCACAAAATATGCAATATACATAATACATCTCCAAACTTAGAATATCAATTCAATATTCATCCAATCACATAAATGCATTCCTTCATATAATATTAAATGAGATGACATTCATTCATAAAGCAGTGATAACAAAGTACAAGTACAATTTATCCATCCACTGAATTCACATTACATTCACATTTTACCATACATTGTAATAGTAAATAGTAATTACACAATTGGGGTGTAACATACTCCCCCCCTTGTGAATCATTGTCCTCGATGATTTTATGTAGCAACATGAAACAAAACAAACAATCAACATATTATTTCAAGCATTCTCAAAAGCATCTAAAAAGTGAGGAAACTTTTGTTGAATCTTAGCATAATCTTCCCAAGTGGCTAAGTCTTCTGCATACTGGTCCCACTAGACTTTGCACTGCAGAACCTCCCTATTATGCAAGTGAAGATTACGTGTTTCGAGCACCTTGATGAGCTCAAGTGTTACCACTCTAGGGTCCTATACCTATAAATCAATCCAATCAATCACATGATTATCATTGGGGGTACATACCTCTTTAGGTAAGACGCATGGAAGACATTATGCATTCTTGCAAGAGCTGGTGCCAATGTTATTCGATAAGCTACTGGATTCACTTCCTATAGAATCTCAAAAGGTCCAACATAACGCGGAGCTAACTTGGAAGACTTCCCAAATTTAATGGAGCTCTTGTAAGGTTTCACTCTCAACAATACTCTGTCACCTATGAAAAAAATTTGGGGCACTCTCTTAGCATTGGCATAGCTTTTTTGATGATCGTTAGCTTTATCCAACCTTTGCTTAACAATATTAACTTGCTCATCCATTTCAGCCAACATCTTTGGCCCAAGACTCACTCGATCCTCAAGTCTATCCCAACTTATAAGATTTCGACACTTTCGACCATATAGTGCTTCGAAAGGAGCCATCTTTATCGCAAAATGATAAGAATTGTTGTAAGCAAATTCTACTAAGGGTAAGCAGACTTCCCACTTGTACTGTTGATCCATGAAATACATTCTCAGTAGGTCTTCCAATACTTGATTCACCCTTTTAGTATTTCCATCCGTTTCTGGATGATATGTTGAGCTAATATTCAACTAATTCCCCAATGCAGAAAATAAGGTTTGCCAAAACCTAGAAGTGACTTGTGCATCCCTATCCAAGATAATATTCTCTAGAATTCCATGCTGCAACCAAAACACTTCTTGCACAAACTTTCTTGC
>VDFB02042188.1:0-85704 GCA_007258455.2 Sequoia sempervirens
AACATCCTCCTCACTTCAATCTCATCAATTGCATCAGCCCAATAATCCTCAATGGTGGCCTTGTGTTTGAATTCCTCTGACAACACCCAGTTGATGTTATGGTGCGGGTCATAGTGTTGTCTACTAGTGTGATATGAGAAATGATAGAATTGAAGCTCACTTTCAACTTCTCTACATGCCTGTATCGAAGGACAAACCTCGTCCGAGTTGCCCATCACAACTAGAAACTCTATCCCTCCTTTCTTCTTTTTCTTAGTTTGTCCAAAGGCTAGCATTTGTCTACAGCTATCTCTAACATTATTATTTTATCACGATTTGGGTGCCAGGCAGCCATAAGGGTATGAAGAAAATCGCACCGGCTAATGTATGAAAATCTTGGAAGCGTATAAACCGACACCCATACCGCTCCAGTCAGCTCTGGGCATTTCTAAGTGCAGCAACCTCTCCGGAAGCGACCTTTCGTGATGTGCGTAATTGAATGAATACGTTGACAAGCTTAGCCAATGGGTTTGTGCTTTCGAAGGTTACAGCTAGCGTTACGCCTCATGAATTTTGAATTGGTGAGAGCCACAACCGATGGGTTCCTTGTAAGAAATCCCTCTGTACCTCGTCATCCGTGCCAACATATAAATTAGATAGGAACTCATGTAAAATGTCTTTGTCCTCCGCAAACTCAGGAGCTGCTCATGTATGTTATCGCTGATCATCTCAGCCCAATTGACATAATCCTTGCCCTCCAACACCAGGTTGATGTAATAAAACATCCATGGCTCAAAAATATAGGACTGTGGGCATCCACCAACCCTGCTCAGCAACATGATGAGATCACAATATTCTTGCTTTAGGTCCTCTGCTATGATCTGCTTCGGCAACTTCGTACGAGACGGCTTCGGAGTGCTCATCCAGTGAGTGTTAATTGTATCCATGCACCGTTCAAAAGCAGAGGCATACATACGTTCCGCTCGCTCTCTGGACTTGTAGATCATGTTTCTATGCACCGGGATCCCAAAAGCTTCACCAATGGCTGCCGGAGTGAGATTGGTAAGCACTTGGCCATCTGGTGTCGTGATCGACCGGTGTTCTTTCTCGTAACAGTTGGCGCACTCCATTATCAGCTCCGAACACTGAATAGCTGGCGGAAAACCAGCGGTACCTTACAACCCGCCGGACGATGTTGTCGCGAAGTGGCGTACCCGATGACTTCTGATTCCAAATAGCACGTTCTTGAATGTTTCCGGGTTGGCCGAGGCCCAAGTTAGGTGTCGTCCACAACTTGCCCAACTTTGAAATAAACTTGATTTCGAGCATGAGCGTTTTGCTACGACTTCTTGATAAAGTAACTTTGTCGGGAGGCACCATTGTCCTTTCCGGTTGTCCTCGCTTCAGCCATCTGCAACATAACAAACATTTCATCAGCAATCAGATTTAATAAAATAAGACATGATATAGGGGCTGCAGTTAAATTCCAGAGGCTGCAATATCTTTCACGTTTGCAAACCTCAGCCTCTTCTCTTGAATAAGTTCAAATTCCGACACTTAGAACAGATTTCTCAGTGAACTCCGATGATTTTACTTCAACCAGCAATCAGCAAATTGAACCTCAACCACTTCGTATCAGCAATCAGCAAATTTTAAACTTCTATATCCTTGCACTTCAAACCAGCAATCAGCACATAGCGAACTTCTTAACTTTGCACTTCAGACTATCAACTAGCAATCTCACAAACTAGCACTTTTGTATTTTTGAGTTCTCAACATTTCAACTCAATACAAGGCGTCTCTTTCAATTCTACTCCAGCAATGGCGTTTTTCTTTACTAAGCTCAATTAAGATAAGCAAGTTTGAATCCAAATTCTTAGCAATCGGCGTACTTACCTCAATGAATCAGATCTCAGCCACTAGCAAAGTCGTACCTCCTCAAGCACTTAAGACGTCTTCTTCAACTCTCAGCAAACCCAAGCTCCAGCAAAACACCTCTCAGCAATAAATTTAATCAACTCCCAAGTGCGCCTCCTCAGCAAACTCAACTTCTCAGCAACAATTTCGAATTCTTTCAAGCCTCAGCAACTCACTGCAATGCTTCACCCTTAGAGCAAGTTCGACTTCCAGCTGTGAAAATGAGTGAAAAACTTCTCCATTTTATAGCTAAAATTCAAATTCTAGAAGACGTTATTTTTAGCCAGTGCCATTAAACTCCACTACTCCACTTCAAGAATTTGAATTTTCCCTCTCTGATGTTTCTGACACTTGTCTCCAGTCGTCGGGGATATTATTCTTCTAGAAACTTGACTTTGACTGGCGTTTTGAATTCCTCTTCGAAAAATTTAATTTAACTTCATCATATTTTACTCACCAGCTGGAGCTCCGTCACTTGAATTCAAATTTTTAACTCCATCATCTACTCTGGAAAATTCATCTTCGAAGAATTTAATCACAATCATCTAGGCAATTCCCTTCGTATTCATCGTTCGAAGAAAATTCACTTTGAAAACTCACTTTATTTGAATTTGCCTTAGAAAATTTAAAATTCTCCTTAGGAAAATTCATAACTTAAGCACTGATCAGATTCCCCACTGAAAAAGTGTCGGCGAAGCTTGAAAGATTTAGAAATCCATTCATCATCACGAACATTCAGTACCCAGAAGCAAATTTTTGCTAGAACGTCTCGAATTCATGGGTACCCAACGAACGGGTTCATTTAATTTTTCGAATTTTGAACCTTAGAAAAATATCATTTCCATCATTTAAACTCGTTCTTCGCCTGTGATCACTCTGCGTTGCTCTGACTTCTAAAAAAAATGAATCACCTTGCGTTATCATCATCTCTGACTTCATTACTGAGAAAAAAAAAATTGCTTGCCTCGGAAAAATTTTCATCAACTTGGAGCTCTAGGCGCATTTTCTAAGGAAAATAGATTTGCCTTAGAAAATATTTTAAAATCTTCTTGCACTTCTGAAATCTTGCCTTAGAAAAAAAAACTTTGTTGATCGCCAGTGGAGAGGGATTTTCACTTAGAAAATTTTATATCAACTCCATCCCCGGCACGCCTTGCACATTTTATCTTTACCTCATCACTTGGAAAATATTCATTCAAAAAGCCCAACGCCTTAGATAAATTTAACACTTAGAAAATATTTCATTTCCTCCCCTGAGCGCTTAGCATACTTCATTTTATTCTCAACGCCTTGAAATGCCTTTGAAAAATTTTCCAACACCTTATAACTCCCTTGCTCTAGGCGCACACTTTACCTAGCATTTTATTCCACACCTTGGAATATTTTCTAACGCCTAGCATATCACCCTCAACGCCTTCAAATATTTTCTAACACCTATAACCTTAGGCGCATATCACACCTTGAGAGGGAATTTAAAAATCACGCCCACCACCTTTCCTTCACCACCTTGGCGCATATCATACTTAACTTACCTTGGGCGCATTTTACACATGAAGAGGGATGACGCCTTTCTTTTACCATCTTTCACCATGTCTTGGTAACATTTTCGCCTTATTCACCACCTTTAATTACCTTTTACATTGAAACATGGGCGCATTTCCTTGTAGGAGGAGGATGAAACTTGCCACCACGCTTTGTGACCCTTCAACTTCCAATTTTTGTCTTGACATGCATGATTTGGGCGCATTTTACCCCCTAAGGAGGACGAGTTTGCAAGTTGGGCGCATTTTACATGTGATGAAGGATAAAAACTTTGACTTTTTGTTGACCCCTTGCAACCTTGGGCGCATTTCACCCCTGCTGGTGGATGAACACTCCAACATCCTTGGGTGACTCTTCACCTTCCACGTTTTGTCTTGACATGGCCCAGTTTGGGCGCATTTTGGCCTTGGAGAAGGATGAAAAATCTTTGACCACTTTGACTCCTTTGAAAGTTGGGCGCATTTTCATGCTTGTGAAGGATGGGCGCATTTTGACCCCTGAGGCGGATTTCTCATACTTAGAAACTTTTTCAACTTTTTCCTCTTTCATCTTGGGCGCATTTGGACCCCTGGACAGGATGAAATCTTGTTGACTTTCTTTTGACTTTTTCTACCTTGGGCGCATTTGGCCCTGTGTGAAGGATGAACTTGCATCTTGAAAAATTTTCTACGCCCCTAGCTGAGTTGGGCGCATTTTGCCTTGCCTGCTGGACGAGACTCCAGACTTAGAAAAAAAAAAAAATTTCATCCTCGCCAGCATCGTGCCCTGCTATTTATAGTAAGCTTTCTGAATTTGCGCCTCTGAAGCTCGGAATGGCCTGAAATTTTAAACACAGCTTCTTCATAACCTTTTCAACCTGTCGACACTGCAACGTTTAGTCACCCTGCTATTTATAGCCTGTTTCTGAGGGTGGCTTACTAAAAATAGTAAGCTCTTGATTTTGATAGTTCCCAAGCTCCGATCGAGTTGAAATTCGGATGAGGCGATCCTCACCACGTGACCTGTCGGCTGACACTGACGCATGCAACTGATTTACTATATTTAGCCAGTTTCCAATTTGACTTACTAAAAATAGTAAGTGCTCCGTTTGACCTGAAATTTCACCAGCAGACAGCCTGAAGGACGCTGATCGCGATGGTTTACATCGGTTTTCGAAGATTTTGACTTTTGATGCCTATTTTTAGGCTCGAAGGTAAAACCTAATTTGCATTGCATGTGTCAAAGATCTCCGTTTGCTCGTTTTTCTTGTGATCATTAAGTAGTCACGAGGACTCTTGGGTGGCCGGTGCCGGAACACACACGCTAAAAATAGCAAGTTCCTTACTTGAGGTGAGAATCCTTGTTTGCATGTCACACCATGTGAAGCTCTCGAAAAACCCATCGGGGAATCACCTGACATGCAAAGAAAAGCTCGACATGCAAACCCTAAAAATAGCCTCGGAAAGCTGAATCCTGAAAGTGGTCATCTCGACTTGCATGTTATATCACCGCGAAGGTCTCGAAAAACCCAGAAGGAATATCCAGACATGCAAAGAAAATCTCTGCATCTGGACCCTGAAATTTGTCCTGGAAGCCGGACTGCTAAAAATAGTAAGTTTAATTTTAATTTTCAATTTACCGACTTTACTTGACTTTCGATTTTTCCAATTACAAATTACAAAGCAATGCACCCGTTAAGGTTAGAAGATAAACCAAAACGTGCTAAAGCAACTCTAACCAGAATGTACACCAGGATCCCGATGTGGGCAAGGTGTGAGCATTGGTCAGAGGATCTAAAACAAATTGCTTATGCAGGAACTCTAACCAAGAATGGCGCCGATGATGGCGAGCATATGGTCAGAGGATCTTCTACTCTAATTGCTGAAAGGGAACTCGACACCAAGTATGTGCTACCCAATCCAGAATGGAGTGAGGGGCGACCATATGGCGGAGTGATTACAAATAACAATGCATGAATGAAATAACTGAATTGCTGAAAGTACTCAACACCCAGAATGTGCTTTCTAACCCAGAGTGGGAAAGTAGCTACCATAGGGCGGAGATGTAACTATTACAAAACAACTTCACAATGAAAAGTAAGCATTACAAATCAGAATTGAACAAGCTTGAGAATTACTGCCAGTACTACTGTCAGTTTACAAAATGAAGATCCTTCGCCTGTCAAGAGCATAGGAATTTGAAAGATTAGCATTACATCATATAAGAACTCTCTGTGGCTTGATTAGAGATGCCGGTTCAATAAATCTCTCAATGATCAAATAATAATTCTGTTTTTCCACAAATCTGCACTTTTAAATTAAAAACCAGCAACCTAGGAATTCACTCATATGCTCATATCTCTCTCATTTCTCACCCAAATGATCTCAAATCTGATGCAATAGACCCTCAAAATGATGGCGCCTAACTTAGTAATAAGAAATGGCATCTAAAATGGTTATTAATTACTAACACGAATCCCAACGCACTCCAGAAAGTACGGCCTTCAAGGAATGACGGATTTGCATTATAAAATCATAAGCTTCGTATTAAAATCTGCAAATATTCATGAAGGGTTGCTTCCAACAGAGAAAACCAATGAGACAATACCCAGAACGACTCTTTGTGTATTTTATGACTTATGATTAAAAACATCAATCTGCTACAATGAATGTGCAACTCCAGAAAACCACTAATATGCATAAAACTGATTTACATATCCTCACAAAGACTAGAAATGCAAAAATCTCACAATAAAACATTCAAACTACACTATCTCACCACTAGTCGCTATCTTTCAAGCGAGAAGCAATGCCCAAGCTAAGAGGCCTTCATTTCTCGAAGCAATCCCAAAGCCAATCCGGCAGCATAACATTCCTGTAGATAAAAGATGCCCAAATGATGATCAAAGCCTTCCTTTTATAATTTTCTCGTTGACTTCTCAAAACCCTAAACTCCTCTTCAAGACAAAAACCCTAATCTCTTTCAAAGATGGCGTCCATTTCCTTCAAGCTCAATATTGACTTTTTAATTAAAATCAATACTTTAATAAATGCGTCCACTTTATAGCTTGTTTTGACTTTGGGTAAAATATAAAATATAAAATAATCTTTAATGAGGCGCCACCCTCAAAAAGCCCACTTTTCAAAACAACATAAAGTCAATAGACTAGGCCAAGGGGTCAACGTTCGAATATAATATTAAAACGTGACTTTTAATTAAATATATCAACTTATCTCTCCAATTGTGCCCTGAAGCCAATAATGACCAAGTCAACTGACCAAACTGAAGTAGGAAGTCAACCAAGCCGCACCCAACTGAAAAACTGCCAGAAATAGAATTTACTAAAAATAGTAAATTCCTGAAGATGCCTCGAGGTATGCCGAGGCGAACATGCACCAGCTATGACTCGCTGAAAACCGAAGAATCCGCCATTGAATCCACTATTTCCAGAGCAAAGGAACATCCTTAAAATAGGAAACCTAATTTTACCTTCAACTAATAGCCGGGTCATCGAGGAGAAAGATAGCGGTCAGCTGGAAGATCGGTTTTGAGAAGGGGACATTACTGCGCTTACATGACATCCACCATGGCTTCATTCGGAGGGTGGAAACAAGGGCTTTCACCTCAAATTCTTCCGTCCACGAGAAGAAAATGTCATTAACAAAGGATTTCCTCGAACTTCTCTCGCAGAGAAAAGAACTCGTGCATGAGCTCAGCGATGCGAGACTCATACTCGGTCAAAGCGGATTCTCCCATACCATATAAGCTTGTCTGGTAGCGAAGCTTTACCGGCGAGGCTTGGTGAGAATATCTGCCGTCTCCCTCATCGGTGTTGGCACTCCGAAGGGCGCTGCAGCATCTACGATATAGTGGTACTTGATTTCAACATGCTTGGTTTTGTCATGAAACACAAGATTGACAGAAAGCTTCACACAACTCTGATTATCATAATGAATAATGGTAGGCTCCATTGATTGTCCAAACAATCCTGCAAGGAGCTTATGAAGCCACACTACTTCCCGAGTTGCCATGCAAGCTGCAATGTACTCAGCCTCTGCCGTACTCAATGCTACAGAAGACTGCTTCCTGGCACCCGAAATCGCCATGATACCGGAAACAACGGCCGGAGGTGCTCTTAGATGCGTGACACAGCGCCCAATCGGAATCGGTGAAACCAAGTAGCCAAGTGCATCACGAGGTATACTTCAAACCATATCAAGCATTGCCGCATAGAGTATCTCGGGGATATGTTTAGCTGCAATAAGATATATATCTGTCCGGATCACGCATAAGCGGCTAAGTGCACCTCACTACATAGCAAATATCAGGTCTAGTGTTAACTAGATACATCAAGGATCCAATTAGCTGTCTGTACAACGTAGGATCCACCAAATCTGAACTAGCTGCAGCAAGATTACCATCTTCTTCAGGCTCAGCAGGCTCCCTCTAAATCTTCAGGCATTTGCATCAACCTTCTGACCTCTTCGTCCAAGATTGCCTGCAACACTTTGACTTAGATAAATGTTTTCCAGTGCACACCTTTGGTACTGAAGAGAGTTCAGAATAGTCCTTCTCGACCTCATCTCAGATCTCACTATTCTGAATAGGTTTGCGGAGCTACCAATGACAAATCCAGAAGGCAATCTTGAGCAATTATGCTCTCAGCAACTGAAGGGATCCTCTAAGGGTTTAGCACCTAGCCTTTCAATACAACAATCTTCACTTCTTCTCAATGAGTTACAAAACTCCCTCTTGATCCTTGCTTCAGAGATTGCAAAGAAAACTTCTGGAAGTGAGCTCCCTCTGGCCACCAGCTCAGTCCCAAGGCTGCTTGATTATTTCTTTGGTCGGCATGACTTCCTCACAAGATGCCTCAAGCTTTTCATCACTAAGCAATCTCTCATCACCTTCTTGCTCCTAGAACATTGAACTGCAAGCATTTTAGAGAGAGATTACTGACAGTTTATAATTACCCAAAGAAATAACAAGACTGGAATCATACAAAGTTTACAATCACAGGTTATAACATGAACACATAAGATTTTATGCACAATGTTAGAACATGAATAAATAAATCAACCTGAAAGAGAAATATATCAAAAAATCAAACTAAAGGGATAAAGAAACTTATCTTTATATGGTTTTGATATAACTCTTCTTTTCATCTTTTACTCCTCTCGAGAGTGCTAAGCACAACAAAAAACAATCTGCACAACTACAGATTTCTTGGATGCATTATGCGGTTAGCATGTGGAACCAACTCTCTCCAAGAGTCAAGGCTCTAACACAGTTCATGCATTAGAGAATGATATCGATGCGATCAACTTATCACAACGAAAATACAATTCTCTTCCCTTTTACTTAAGGATCTACATGATTTGCATGAATCAACTCACAATAGATAAATTGAAATCTTCAAAGGATCTTTATGCTAGAGATTACAACTCAAGAGAAATCACTAGCTCTCTTTTCTAAGATCCCACTAAGTGAAGTAACTGTAATTCAAACTAGAAAGGTGATTTCAACAAAACACAGAATACTTATCTTCCTTAATATTCTGATGAATGCAATTATTGAACACGGTATGCTGTTCTTATACTCAGATCAATCCACAACCTTCATGACTTGAGCACAGACTCATGGCAAGGTTAAATTTGAACAAGGCCCATGACTACTCAAATTTAAAATGCACTCCGTTTCGGACTGCAATCCACTAGGTTATGCAACATGCTTACTAGCAATATCCAAAGTGTTAGAGATAGATAGGGTCATCACTCGAAAAGACTTTATCAGATCTGCACAACTTAGCAAACTGAGATTCACATAAAAGAATATAAACAACAAAAAAGGAACCAAATACTTATCTCTATTTGATTGCAGCCATTTGATTTCAAACATCAACCCTTGGCAGCACGATCTGACATAGTTGAGCTCTTGACTGCAAGGTTGTGAAGACCATTGAGGTCCATTCCAGATCATAGAATTCTCTCAGAATACATGACTACTTCAGAACCTTCCAAATCATGTGCTTTTAGATCTCTTCAACAGATCCCGGAAGGTGAGATCGTAGCATCATATAACTCTCTTGGATTCATCTGATCTCAGATTGCTAACAGTACGACTCAAGTAAACTCATGAAGAGAGCCAAGATTGATGTGCTCCTTTCGTAGATGTCAACATTGGACTTTTCTGAAATGGAAGGACCAAAGACTGCACCCCGCACAGAAATACTCTATTGGTTCAAGTAGAATGCACTAGATCTGACTTTGAATTGCTTTTCAAGATCTGATCGGATCTTTCCATAGACCCGCTCTGATACCATGTTGATTTTAGATGATCAGATTTAGTGCACAGAAAATAATTCAAAATCAGACAACATAACACAGCATATACCCTGGGAAAACCCTCCACTTGAGGGAGAAAAACCCAGCAACAAAGATCTCTCTTATATTTGATGAACAGTGGCAGGTTTACAAATCACAATGAGGTCTAACACAAGACCAATGTACAGCACCTGGGAATATAGAATGACAGATAGCAATCTGCTACATCGCATCTGGGAATGACAGTACACAGATCTGTCAATATTCACATTCACCAATGGTTCTCAACCTGCTGTAAGGAGTTCATACAGTCATGAACTCTACGCTTTATAAAGTTCGCATTGAGTAGAGACATAGTGCTGTAGATGATCACCCTGAATCTTAAATTCGCACTTAACATATTCGCATTTGATGATAAGTACGCAATCCGCTAGCAAGAATTCGCACTAGGGGATGAAGGTAATTCGCACTTTCCTTTTTCTGCTCACAAGATGATCCTTGCACTGCTGAACTCAAATGTATTCGCACTTATGTGAATGGCCGAACTGTCTTCTAGATTATGTATTAGCACTTGATCAGATATGAATATCGAACTCTTCTTGATAGAATACAAAGGACGGATCAAGGTGAATAAATACAAGACGCATCCCTCAAAAACCTTCAAGTCGGCCTCAAGACATTGCGAATATCCCTTTTTAAGATAGTCGTCCTTGATGACTAGTATATGTCGGCCTTTACACCTCTTCACAAGAGGTCGGCCACCTTAAAGAAATCGAATTCCAAGGAGATGAAGTCGGCTAAGAAGTATATTAAACGTCTCTTATGAATTACGAATTCTTTCATGTCGACCAAAGCATGAAATACAACACAATAAAAGTAAATTGAATAGCCAACGGCAATTATTCAATTTGAGATTTCCACGGAAGAAGTGAGCTGGAAGGAGCTACCGAAGCTGCTATAACATTAACAATTACAATGTCCCCTTACAATCCATGACTCCCAAAAACATTGCCTCTTTAGGGGACAATGCTCACATTTACTTTTCATGTACCATTTTTCCCTCTCCTCCAATCCTTTGTCCTATGAATGCAAACAATTATAAGGAGCATGTCCTATTGCTAAAACTTTCATAGTGAGTTTTGTAGCAATTACAAATGCTTACAGAGGGTCATCTCTAGTACGAGGCAGACCTTACATGTGCCATGTCACCCATCAACCGCCAATTGAGATAGGCAAGTACCATTTTCAAGTACATGCAAAATTTCTCTTACTGCCTTTCTCTCACCTTTTATGATTATTGATAATTACATAAGGAATTGTAATTGCTCTTAGTTAGGTTTGTGTCACACAAGATACTAATGGAATTTTTTCCATCTATGTTGCAGGTTTCCCATGGAGAATACAAGAATAGAGGTAAAACCTACATAATGAAACCTCATAGGATCCATTAGTTTATATAGACCACACAACAATCTCTTTTGATGTCTGAATATTTTACTTTAACATGCATGTTTGTGAGTGCTACACACTTTTAAATGCATGATCATTCTAAGATTCAAACTAATCACCGCAGCATAAGATTTTTGGTCAATACAACAGAAATTCCTTAGTCAAAGCATCAAAACTAACTCAACAGCAATCCTCTTGGTTAATGCAACAAAAATCCAATGAACAGAGGTTTAAAAACTTAAAATAGGTCAGAATGGTATCAGTCAACATTCTAGTCCTTGCCAGCATCAGTTATATGATATTCCTTCAAGTCTGACCTTTTTATCATCAAATTCAATGCCTGTAGGTCAGAATGGTATCAGTCAACAATCTACTCCTTTCCGGCATCATTTATATGGTCTTCCTCAAGTCTGATATCTCTGTCATCAAAGTCAATGCCTGTCAAAGTGAGAGACAGAGATGAGGTTTAGGGGGGTGTGGGAGGCAGGGGGGCTCTGGCAGATATGGCTGTTGTCATAAGGTTAATTATTGTTATCAATAATATATCACTTAAGAAATTAATGTACTGACATGGCACTAATTGACCTAATCCCCATTTCACCTCATTTAAATGTCACATCAGCCAACAGAGAAGATGATAGTGTGCACTCATAATTCAACACATTCATGGAAACTTTTAGGATTGTGTTGCAATATAATTAATAAGTGGCAACTGCTGATTTCATCCTCCTTTCCCACACCAAGTTCATTGTTCTTTATCATCTTTCTTATCTCAATTGTCCTCCAACAGATAGAGTATACAGTTTGTTTGTCTCATTAAGTAATAAGGGCTTACTAGGGTTTGTAATAATGGAGAATGCCCCAAGAAATAATATTGTTCTGCCCAAGAAATAATCCATTTCTTAGGTCATTTCTTGACCATTTGAACCATTGTATTGAGACTTGGACTCAAATAGGACTCATTTGCCACATTTTAAACTCGGACTTGGACTCGGCAAAGAAACTCTGTGAAAGCTAGATATAACTTGGCAAACTAAAAAACTATAGTCTTTGAATATAAACTTTTATATTGAACTTTGAAGAAAGCAACCTAAAAATGAGTACTTAGATGAAACAGCAGCACACAACAGAGCTACTAGCATTTGATTTAGAGTTATAACTTTCCCTTCAACCAATAAGGTTTTACTATTTAAAATTTATTTATTTTTTAATAATCTGTTGTGAACAATTTTACCATGCCATTTCACCATAATTATCCAAGGTTTTATGATTTCTGTTTTTTATTTATTTTTTCAATATTTTTTTTAAGTTCTACCATTTTTATTTTTAGCACACCAATTAACCATAACTCTCCAAGCCCACAATTACTTACACTTCATTCTAGATATTACTTTTCTAAATGTTGCTAACATTTTGGAAACCTTTTGTTAAAATTTCAGTTGATTTTAACGTGTCTTTTTTATAACATATAACCACCTTTAAAAATAATAGAAACTACATAGAAAAATAAATATTATATTCATGAGAAATAATATTGGTAGAACAGCTGCTTCTCTATGTTGTTTGAATTATCAAATGAAAGCTTGTGAAATTTATTTACTTCACGAGGAAAAGGTGAGAATAGAAGTCTGCACATGCACAAATCTTCGATCTATAACATGTTAGAATAATAAATTGTGCATGTTTTCTAGATTGAAAATAATACTTCAGTGCTGAAAGGGGATTCTCCATTCAGGATAAGGTTAATTGTTGAAAAAGAAACACGCATTTTATTTTAATAGGATGTGAGTCTAGAAGAAACTTGCAGATTCTCAATACTATGATTCAAACTCAAGATAAATTACTAGCACCAGCGAAGGGGAAAAAATTATAAAGATTGAAAAGAAATTGAAGAAAAAGAAAATATCTTTCAAGAGGGATGTTGCCTTAGTTTCCTCCCAAATGGCAAAGTATGACTAACTTTATATAAATTTCTCCACTTGTAGTACTAAGATCAACATTTTCATGCCATTGAAACAAAACTAAAATGAGATAGTACATATTCTCTTCTAGGCATGTGTTAGGACACCAGAAACTTTAATAAATTCGGAAAAATAATATACTAGCAAGCATCACCTGGGTCTCACAATATCTGTTCCAGATATAACGACAGAGGATGCTCTTCCATGGTAAGCAACAGGAAGACTCAACCTGCAACATCACAACCTAGCAAATTAGATACATATGAAATGCTAAGATGTACAGCAAGGAAGATTGGGATAATACAATATCACATAAGGCTATAGGGACTATTTTAGATGAACAATGAAGTTCAAATAGAATCATGCCTTAATAAAAAAATTTAAATTTTAAACATAATTTGTCAAAACGACCTTCATTTATATGCTTTTTGAAATGTGAGTGACATAGTTGAGAAGCCCACATGGGAGAAAACCATAAAGCAATACTGACGAAACAACTGGAGAGAATAGAAATAGAAATAGGGGAAAGTGAAAACAACCAATAAGGTGATGATCAAATGGGAAGACCATACAGTTGAGGTCAAGGATACCCGAACATTGAGAATACATTTTTCCTTCGAACTAATTCACAACTAAAAACACAAACCAGCAAAGTGGAAACATTGATAGAGCATTCAAAGGTACACATGGAAATTACTTGGAGACGAATGGTTAGATTTTAAAAAACTGGGGCTTCTGTTATTAAAATTACAAATTCTTGCTTTCTGTTCTCTTAATATCCTATGTTTCATGATTGCTAGGTTTTTACGCTGATATTTGATTGTTTTGGGCTATAATCATGGTACTTAAATATTGAACTTTCAATTCTCTGTTTAAATGTCACAGGTTAGATGGCAGGGTAGTTCTTGAGGCATAGGCAAAAAAAATGGCAAAGATCAGTCTCAAAAGAGGTAACAATAAAAACTGCACGCCTAGCAGACCTCTTAGCACTTGCTAGGGTCCTATAGGTGACCAAAACCAACTTTGTTGGGCCTCAGGGTACTAAAACCAGCTCATAGATTAGCCTGCAATATTTTATGTATTATTACAAATCTCAGTTCATCAGCATATTTTATACTTTTTTGGGAAGCACCTTTCACACATCTACAAATGATACTCTATTGAAGGTTAAATCATCTAAAATGGAGGATTTAAGCTCTAGCATTACCTCCTCTTGAGAACACAGACCTATCTTTATACGCTTACTCCTCTGAGAGATTTGACAATGCATAATTACTCAAAGCAAATACATTTTCTTAAAAATCTTTCATGAGCTAAACTGTCTTTACTTTACTCGTGCTTCCTCTTGAATGTGAAATCACTATCTCTGAAAATAGTTCTCATTCACTAGTTGAGAGGTATACAGGCATCATAAATGTTGTTGGTGACACACAAAACCTAGGAATTTTCTTTCAAAAACCAATAATAATGAATATTTAATGTTTCCAGTCATATCCTAACAGACCACATTTACAAATGTTTCATGACAAAGCTGTATGTGCAGTTCATGATAGAAAGAGATAAAAAGCTAAAAACGTAAGAATAAATGCCAATAACTTTTTCCTTCTTCTCAATAACATCCCTTTGCAAAATGCATCTTTATATCTGTGTATCGTAGTTTTCAAATTCTCATTTCATTTTTTTTCTGGTAACGTCCATATCCATCAACAATCAAATCTAAGTAGAAAAATGTCAAGTCCAAATACACAAGAAAAATATTTATGTTTTGTTATCTGATTACATAGCTTTGTCTTTGATAGGAAATGCAATTACCAGTTTGGAGGAATAGGAGCTTCAGGGCCAAATAATATAGCTAGACAGTTCTGTGTGTGATACTTGGAGGAAAAAAAATCTGTGTAGTCCCCAATTACAGCAGGGAGCACCATCTGGACCTGATTCTGTAATCAAATATATCATGCAATCATCAGTTATATGAACACACTAAAGCTGATTACCAGCTCACTCATTAAATTTGCAAAACCCTCACCATTGGGAGCAATGCTTTCCTCCGCAGTTCAGCATTATCTCGCAAGGTTGGATCATCAACTGTGAGAGTATGCAGATGTATTAGTCTTGTTTATTTCACATGAAGATGCCAGTTTCAAAAGCTAGACAATAAGCATCATTGTGTTTTAAAGGCACACTTGTAATTATTATTGTGGTTAAAAACATTCCTTCCAGATCTATTGCTTGCAAATTATTATAAAAGTTAAAATTTGAATCCAAATAAAAATTTAATGTAGGACAAACAGCATTAGAGTAATTTCAGATTAACAAAAATAGTTGTCCATTCTTTTAGTTTCTATCCTGCCAATTGCTGAGTGTAGTAATTTATTGAAGGGTTGCAGATTGTTGAATTTAGAATTTGTTGATGTACAGCCTTCCATTCCTCTGCTCATTCTCCCTATGGGATCTGTATATTCAACATTAACACCATGCCCTAAATCACTTTATGTCCAGAGGCCAAAGCTTCATGAGGCTCAGGTTACCAATATTTAGCATGGGAAAGGATCTATGGTAAGTTTCACTGAAAGGTGCCATGCTTCATCATGCTCCAAAGAATAAAGAGGCTAGCATTTTTCTTATTCTTTTCAGCAATTCTGAAATATATGTTAGCTATCACACTTACAAGTAGATACCTACTAAACTGAAAAACATGATAATATTATACATTATAGGCATTGGGAATCTACCTAAAGCATATACGCAATACCCTAACAAAGTGCCATGCACACCTAAAGAGCACAAGTTACAGTACATGATCAATTCCATGAACACGAGATAGCCAATGTGGAGCCTCTTGAGGTTATAGCAGTTGTACCAGATATCCCCATCCACAACTAATCTCTAATTTGTTTTGCCATACTCACCATAGAGACAAATGATTGCTTTAGCCCTAAATATTTTTGCATAGATTTCTTCTACACAAAATTCATGTAATTTTGCTAAATGAAAATACTACATATCATTTCAACCTACAAGCATTCCTAAGCTTTGAGCAACAGGAATTTACCTCAGGGTCTTATTATTTACTAGCCACAAATCACCAAGGTTCTGAGTTGTGGACCAATACTGGACAGAAACAGATTGTGCATGTCCATATAAAGCATCATCAGAGGACCAAAACAAAATGGCACTGACATTAGTAATGGTAACATTAATGTAAAACAACAAATGGTAGATTACCAAAAGAATTGGTATAATACCCTGTTAAAAATTTAAAGATTAATGTTTAAGATTGGTTAGCATTTGTATGATGTTGGATTAGAGAAACTTCAGGAAACGTCAAAAAGAGTCGGTTAAAACCTCAATACAAAGAGTCATGTCTGCTCTGAAGATGGTTTTGTCATGTGATGAGTTGTTTATTTTATTGAAAAAAAAAATTGCTTTTTTATCTTCAAGAGAAAATGTCATCATGAAGATATACATTGATATTCTCATAAATGGAAGAAAGTAGTTTCTTATCCTCTCTCCCTGTTCAAGCTGTTTGGTTTATTTGTGCAGCTCTTGTTTTCACATGTAATTAAGCTTCTTGCTTGGAAGTGTATTTATGTGGGAAAGGTTTAAGTTGTTTGCAGAAGAAATAGATCTTCTTTGTAGATTGAAAACAACATTGACATGTGGATCACTGAACAGCCTGTTCTGTTAAGAAACATTTGTTGAAACTGCCATATGTTGCATGATTTATTTACTAAAGATGAAGCAAGGCCAAGTAAGCCCAAAAGATCCACTTCATAGACAACAAGGAGCATCTTTCTGCATCAGCAGAACAGTATGAAACAAATTGTCAAATATTAAAGGTAAAAAAATTAAAACATGAGATGTTGAGAGAGTTATGCGGGTTCATCCAGTGGTATGCTGATCAGAACTGCTTCTTGTGTTCCTACATTCTTTTATGTTTTTATTCTTCAGAAGTGTGTTATTATAGACCAGCATCAAAAAGCACTACAACTGATGATGATTTGGGATAATACCTTTATAGATTCTTGAAATAAATGGACACGTGCTTCAAAGATTACACCTTTTGATAGGACCAAATTTTATGCATTCACAGATGCTATGTTCTTGAAACTTCGGAAATTCAATTAGCAACATTGTTCCAACATGCTACATGCAGGTGAGGTGAACAATCTCGAGATTAATTTATTCTTGTCCAACATTATATTGCCAACTTCGGCATTTGTTCAGATTTTTGAGGTGTCATTACTTTGAAGGATGCTTGGGAGGTATTTTGCCTGCTATTAGAGAGTTGTGACAATTGTGATGTGATTTTCAATCTTTTGTGCACTCTCATGATGACGAGTTTTCTTGGGTGTTCAAATATTTTGATAATAATTAAGTCCAAATGTCATTCGTTATATTTGTATTTGTTTCTACTTCTTGCCAAATTAACATTCAGGGGGATGTCAGATTAAGTGTTTTAGACTAATGGTTATTTGTGGCCAAAGAGCAGCCAAAATTCCCTTGACCTAGATTTTAATTGAAGGTAAGTTTGTTGGCGTAAAAAATAACACCTCTGGAGTGCAAATTGGTACGGACAGCTATGCACACTGCGTAATGAGTGCTCTTCAAATTAGGAGGGGAAGCTCCCTTGTAGTGTTGGAATGCGTGGAAAAGAAAAGTAATCTAAGTCCTATCTTTTTGTTCTCAGCTGGAAGAGGCACAAGGTTAAGAAAACCAAGAACGTTGCAGCTAAGGATTTTCTGGTTTCGCAGATCATTAACTACAACTAAGCTAACTACTTTTAAATCTATCCAATTTCCCTCAGAAAGCGAGCATGTGAAATGGGCGAATGTTAATACGATAAACTTCAAGGTACGGTTCCACAACATGAAGAGCAAGGTAGGGCACAACTATTTGCTCGGTGGAAGAAGTTTATTGGAAACGACAAATATAGGATAAACCTGGTACAGCTTTACAACATGAAGGCAAGGTGGGCACAACTACTTGCTTGTCTTGTTATCACGGAATCTAGCAGCGCTCGTTCCACGAATAACTTCTGAAACTTGTCCATTTCACAAGTTAGTGAAGTTGAAATGCGCATAGCGAGGTGATTTAGAACCACCGCAATCGTTCCCCAAACCTGAATGGTATTCGAGACATTCCCCTAATTGCAGCCCTAAATTGAAGACCTTGGCAGAGATCTTTTACCAGCAGTTTCAACTGTTGCATTACTTAGCAAATTACGAAATGCGTTGGCCGAAAAGTGTGCTCACGCTACACGAAGCCAAAAATTGGCTAAGTCAGAAAATGCAAGGGCGCTAAAATTTAGCGCCCCTGCATGCAGTGAAATTGCCAAAAATGTAATAGCGCTAAATTTTAGCGCCATTACATTTTTCTTCGCCCCTTTAACTTTTTTATGACTCCGGCACGTTTCTTCATGTTTTCGCGTTTTTCGTCAATCGTGCCACTTTTCGTGCCTAAATTTATTGCTCGACTTGAGTTAGGTTTTTAATTTTCATTTTCACTTAAGTGAATGAATTCGCCATTTTAGTTGTTTATATTTTATTTCCTTTTCTCTCCTCTTGCTGGGCGAATTGCACCTCAACTGCAAAACACGTTTTTTCTGTTTTGAAGACTTTCGCCATTCTTTCTTCAGCAAGTTTTCGCGTCTTGGTTCGGGTTAAGTCTTTTTGCATTTTCTTCTTCTTATGTTCTGTATATGATCTAATGTTCTTTATTTACGTTTTTGAACCCTACGCTTTGTGTTCTTCATTCGCGTTTTTCATTCTTCCACGTTTTGAACCCTACGCATTGTATTCTTCATTCACGTTTTCCCTTCATGCGTTTTGTTCTTCTCCCATTTGCGTGTTCTTCTTCATTCGCGCGTTTCTTCCTATTCTTTCACAACGCAACTCTTGTATTTCATATTAACTCCTTTCTCCACCGTGTTTCTCTGTCTAACGTTTTTGTTATTCTCCTTTCGCATCGCCTTCTCCATTGGCTTTGTTGCAAATTTTGAAAAGATCTATCACTTGGAAAGAAAGAAGTTCAGCTTTTGAATGCAAAAATAATCATGGTGCGAATTGCAACCCTATCCAAAGACAAACCAAATTATCTTCAAAAGCTACATGTTGCCAAGCCCGAGCGCTTTCGCCATTTCCTCTTACATCTGCATTTCAAAATTGAAAAAATTGCAAAAGCGCTGAATTTTAGCGCTAGGACATTTTGAGAAAATGTAAGAAAAATCCTAACACTGAAAGTGTAAGGGCGCTGAAATTTAGCGCCCTTGCACCAAAAGCAATTTTCCAAGAATGTAAGGGCGCTGAATTTTAGCGCCCTTACACTTTTTTCAGACTTTACTCAATTCTTTCCAAATAAACTTCATTTTTGACCAGTGCACTCCTGACCCTCATTTTTCCGCATTTGTGCATCGTTTTGCGTGCCTCGTCATCCGCTTCATGATTTCCCATCCTTGTGCTCATTTCGCGCTTTCCCATGTTTCCTAACAATTGATGTTTGTTCTGACTAAACGGATTGCAGTCTACTTTCAAAGATCGTCAAGTCAAGATTGATCAGAGTTCCAGTTCCTTTTGATGACTGCTACCAAGCCTCCTTCTTCTTCGAAAGCAAAAGGCAAGATGAAATACAAATATCAAGGCATCTATCCGCCGACTATGGTGCTTTCCAAGGTCGAAGAGATAAAAGATACAGAAGTTGGTCATCAAGATTTGGTTGACTTCGCAAAGCTAACAGAGACGAAGCCTCTTCCTGCTTCAATGAGAGCGATCGTACACAGCAACCTCCAGTTGGTGGCAATGTTTCCTACAGCTGCGCACAATACCGAGTTTGTTCTTCAAGTTGCGTCTCATTACATCAGAGAAAGCAGAAGTGTGATCGACTCTTCCGGGCACGAGATTCTGAGACTCGACCCCGACTTCTTTGACATTGTCTTCAAAGTCCCTCATATGGAGAAATATATTGACATCTCTATATCGAAAGCACAGGAGATCTTTGATGCTGATCCCAATAAAGCTAAACAGTTGATAAACACTCAATGGCTCAAGAAGCCTAGATCATCTGTTTCTAGATGGCCGAAAGGACTCCTGAGAAGTGACTTCAAAGATGGCGTCAAGGATATGATCCGCGCGTTTCGCGAGTGAAGGAGCTTGCGGAATCATCCACCTTTCATTTGGATGTATGAGGCCATCGAGGGATCATAAGAAGGCGAAGGTGCATATGATTGGGGAGCAAACAAATCAGTGATGAGATGCACGAGCAGTTGATCAATACTCCTTCTACATTGAAGTTCTACATGACTTCTTACCTGGTGTACGCAGCGGCTGTGATGAGACAATTCCCAGGTCTATCTACAAAAGGGAATCGAATGATGGTGCCTGTGTACAGATATTTCTATCAATTGGAGCTAAAGGAGAGCTTTCATCATTTCAGACGGGTCACTGATGCTTTCTTTGCGCCTTTACTCTTCAACTTTGATCCAGCATTGGAGAGAAGAAGAGTATCTGATGAGGCTTATAAGGTGGTAAGTAAAGTTGGATGCATTTTTCTCCAATTCCCGTTTGCTTACTTGGTAAAGTTGCTACTGCTTGGTTGATATTTCACATGCTACCTGCGTTATCCTTGGTTAATTGGGTTCTCAAAGAAACATCTCTGAGGCGGTTGATGTCGGTCACGGGAAAGGCAGAAGAAGCAACCACTGGCGTGGATTCAAGTTCCCGCCCGACCATCCCGGCCCGGATATACTATCAAAGCTGCACAAAAGCTGGAAATTGTCTATCGCGAAATGCGGTCGTGACCATCAAAACCTGGTATAGGTTTTGATTTGCGACTACAGAGATGTCGGGAAAAAAGTTGCAAAGGTCATCACCAACAGTGCAGGTTTTGAAGACATCGGAAGCGGATGCGAGATGAAAGAAGCCATTCGATAAAATGGACTATTC
This sequence comes from Sequoia sempervirens, assembly GCA_007258455.2. Taxonomy (NCBI): domain Eukaryota; kingdom Viridiplantae; phylum Streptophyta; class Pinopsida; order Cupressales; family Cupressaceae; genus Sequoia; species Sequoia sempervirens. The sequence continues at coordinate 21,091 of VDFB02042188.1, forward strand.
GCGGTCAGCCAGTTCAACAAATCGGGGAATGCTGGCGCCAGCTGACCCACAGGAGATTTTTTGGTCGGTGAAGTATCATGAATCGCATACATGATAGGCAAGGCATTGCTAAAAGGCAGTTGCACACAATACAATGGTCTAGAAAGAGGGTTACGACATGAGAGAAAAGTGAGACAATCCTATATCCCTGAGAGAGAATGGATTTACATAAACATGGTAAGCGCAATGAAAAGAAGTTTACAGAACGACTTCAGTGAGAGTCGAAGCGGCATGCCGACAAAACTCCAGCGACAAAAGGCTCGTCGTGACGATTCCCACTCTTCTGAGGTCAGGATCAAGTTCAGCATTGGTAAGAAGGGCGGGCTGTCCAAGAGGGCAATCCGCGGAATCTCATCCATCTCGCTCTAGGGTAAAAAGCCTTGTAGGAGGAGATAGATTCTGATGAAGAAGAAACTTCAAACGACCAATCCACTGAAGATGAAGATTCAGCAGAAGCAGACTCCGATGACAAAAAGGTTTCTGAAAGTGGGCAAGAGTCTAATGAAGATTCTGAAGAAGGATCTAAAGGTGACTTTGTGAAGGTGAGCGAAGTCCGAGGAGAACAGAGGGTGATCAGAGACTGAGGGCATGATCAGAAATAACTACTTCTCCTCGAGAATGTAGTTAAAAATTGAACATCATGGCGGGTGACCAGATGTTACACTCCTTGCCCTCCGATTCAAGAACTCCTCCCTCCACGTTCCTAGGTCACTATTCCTGCCATGCATTCTTGGGTCGAGGATAATCGCTATCACTGCCGTCAACCCGACATTATAGCCGGTGACAAGCGCATCCATGCAGTTACGTCTATCTTTGTCAAATTACCATCGTCCATTCTAACGTCTTGTAATGTATGATATCGCCCGGCAGATTCCAATGGTTTCGCGGATAGGTCAATCGTGATCAGCTCAATGTGTCAACTTCCACAAAGAACGTGACAAACACTTCTCCAATTGTCCGCGATACCAATGGTGAGGGTTCGGATGTGACAATAACCCGGTAGCAATGGCGTAGGGTGTGATGAAATCAAAAGTTCACACTTCTTTTATTCCTCATGGCTAATATCTCAAATGTCGAGCGCAAAAGCAAATGATTTCTCGAGGGGCTTCGACCTCAGAGAAAATGGATTCTTCAAAAGCCAAAGGGAAGAAAAGGAAAAAGTATACTACGGTGAGCGTTGATAAGTGCATACAAGTATGCTGAAGGTGGCATACTTAGAATCAAGGTGATGTCAATATGGAGGGACTACAGTAACAAGGTCAGGCTTAGCCAAGGTTACCAGCGAGGGTCACAAAGCCGTCGCAAGTCACTGGATATCTTAGGAAAATTTGGATAAAGAGTTAGGCAAGCTAAGTAACATGTACAAACGAGGAAGAACATTATGCTGCTTGTTAATAAAAGAGACTGCGGAACCTCAAGTAATGCCTAGCCGTACGGCTTGATGGTAAATATTGAAGACCGACTGTCAAGAAAATTTGAAATTAATATCAAAGGCCTGAGGGTGTTATATGATTTTGTTGAGAAGATCATCGAACACGGATCTCAGATTATATTGGCTGCGGACGAAAAAACTACCTTGTTGGCCAAGCTCACCACAGAGCTTGATAAAAAGAAAAGTGTACTTTCCCAGGAGCGCAGAGACATGGAAAAGTGCCTGTTGTCATGGTCGGAAATGAAACAGGTAAAGCTCAGCAAATTGGTGGAGGTTGGGGTAATTCCTGACAAAGAAAAGTTTGTAGAGGTAAGAGAATCACTGAAACACATAATTCAAGTGGTTCAATCTCTCACAGAAGATCTTCACCAAATACAGGAAGATGTCGACGGGCATCGCAACATTCTTGACAAAAGTATTAGAGAGTTGCCTGGTCAACTTCTTGAGGAAAATCGTATCTTCCTGCCGGCCACAGAAATATCCCTGATCTTCAAGGAAGCCATCATGAATTTGATTGACAGTTCAGACTTCTCAGAAGCTTCGCTAAACATCATCTGTGATACAAGGCTTACATTGGACAACCTGAAGACGCATCTTGACAGGTGCAAGAAGGTCCACTCATCTGCCATGAGATCGCTCACGAGAATTCACACCATTGTGGATTACGCCGTTGGTCCAGATGAGAAGTTCGTGCAGGAGACTAGGAGGAAATTTGAAGACTTCCGCGCCCAATGCAAAGAAACGTGAAGCGGCCCCCTATTCTCCAGTGTTAGACATTTCCGGTGCATCCCATTATGCATCTTGTAAATATTTCTCGACATTTTTAGAATGTCATTTTGTAAGTGTAATTACGCAAGTCCAAAGTGTAATATTTTCAAAATAATTACTGACTTTGGTCAAAGGATTGGGTGAGAATCTCAAAATGCAGCTCACCTAACTTTCCCACGATTCTCAAATGCTTTCCCTTCTTTTGCTCATCCCTCTTTCTATATAATGTGAGGGATTTTCATTTGTAATATTATCTTTTAGCCTTTTGCAAAGGAAGTGCTGCCCTTTTGTAAAACAAATTTGTGAAACTTTGCGTTCATGCTTTGTGAATGAGATTCGATTAATAAAGAAAGGGATTGCAAGCCAAACTTTGCGTTGGATTCGATACTTTTGTGAGTTAATCTTATTTGGTAGTGATTAGTTCGAAGAATCTGAAAGACTCTAAGTAGTTTATGTAAACTTTGTGTTACATCTATTATTTAGATTGCATTGTTATTTTTGTTTATCATTGGTTGAATGATCTACAAGACTTTGTGCTTGTAATCATTCATGCTCTTGCATGTTCTGGTTGAGTGATCTACAAGACTTTGTGCTTGTAATTATTCATACTCTTGGATACTCTTGTCGAAGGATCTACAAGACTTTGTGCTTGTAATCGTTCGTGCTAATTGATACTCTTGTTGGATGATCTACAAGACTTTGTGCTTGTAATCGTTCATCTTTGTTGAAGAATCGTTGCGTCTAAAGAGACTTTGTGCTTCTAACGTAGCAAGCAATGCGTCTACAAAGATCCAACACTAAAGCTACGGAATGACTTTGTGCCTTCGTGAGCTTTCCCTTTTTAATTTATTTGTTTGTTATTTAATCACTTCTGGTATCTCTACGCTTCGCTTTGACGAGATAGAGATATTGGCATTACTGCTAGTTGTTCGTTTCAAGTTATCAAGAATTCCGAACTTTCAACGGTGAAGCATTGTAAACATCTTCTCTGAAAAAAGAGAGAAGGATGAATGTAACACACCCCCCCCACTCTGTAGTTTTCGTGTACATTTTGTAATTATTTGTTTGATTTACTATCGCTTCTGTTAGCAGTAAGAAGGGCGCCTCCCCTTTCCGAGAGGAGAGATTCACATCTCACATAGCTGTGGCTGAAGTCCAAGTTGTGTAATCTATCGAAAAGCTGATTACATAATTTTCACCCAACATGTCTGAATAAGTTTATTATCACACACATCATACGATAAGCTTTAAGTACAGATTCTCAACTTGAAGGCAAGTGAGCACAACTATTTGCTCAATCTGAATAGGCTTATTAGAAACGCAAACAAAGGATAGCCAACTAGGACAGTAAACTGCAAAGATGAGACACGCATACAATTTACGATCAAACTAGCCACTATATTTAACTAAGATAAGCATTCACCATAATAACAGCATGAAACCCAAGTGGCATAACAATTCATCATTATAATAAATACTTGTGAACAGATACAGAAAAAGCAATATTATAGGCAAGGTGGGCACAGCATATATTACTTTCTTGTGCAAAAGTTCTTGAACAGATACAATAATAGCAATACTACAAGCAAGGTTGGCACAACATGTATGCTATCACACAAAAGTTATGTACAAATGAGCAAAAGCTCTTATTTATAGACATCAAAAGGTGTAGGGAACCCTAAAATCACCTTGAGTCAACTACAATCTTGCAATGCATGCAAGATTTATTGTTAAACCCTAATAAAGCAAACTATACAGTTAACTGGAAAGCTACCATCAATTAACTGGTAGAATTAATCTAAATGGACAATGTGCAAGCATGCACGTCCTTATTGAAAGCAAGTTAACTGGGACACTACCATCAGTTAACGTAAACCTTAATAAAATTCCAAGTCCTACAAGATATCTCTGAGGATAAAGATAGACATGTGTGGACCCCGCAAAGAGAACTAAAGATGAAAGTCGAGTTCTAATTGCATGCTCCGGATTCTGTCCTCGCAGACAACTATAGGTTCTAACTGACTGATCGCTAGCTGATATCTCAAACAACCAACCTCTCAACGAGGTTGTTGACTGTGTCACCATCTGGAGGTCGTCACATGCCTTAACTGACAATTCACTACCTATCAGCAACTTGAGCAATCTTGGAAATCCTTGCACATTTAGACCAACATTTCACTAATTGGTAACTTTGGCGGCTCTATAACTGAAGTGATGGCCACTATCCTTTTTGCAGCTTGACGTTTCTTATGTTTTTCACGCTTTTCTCTATGGAAGAGTGTTGTATGATGAAACCGCGTAATCTAACCGCGAACACACTAGTTGTGAGAAATGCAAACAAACTTGCTGCACATGCAAAATTCCAATGGTATCAACCCTCTAAAGCAGCCTTAGAAGACAATCAGCTATATGAGGCATGAAACCATATGGACTTGAGTGACTACACCTGTCAACCCTCTGAATGCACTTAATATAAATCGGTGTCAGCTTTTCTGACGAAGTCATGAACTAAGACCGATTTGGTCTTGAATTCAATTTGTGTAAACTGCATTCTAAAAAACTCACCTATTGACTGTGAACACGGCTATATTCTGACAACTTTTCTGGAAAACTAAAAATAGCCTATCGGAGAGCAATTTTCACAAAAAATTCTGAGATATGGGTTTTGTCCAGAAAAAGATTCTAAGACAACCCAGAATGTCAGAAATGCGAAAATTTGACTTTTACTTGACCATGCAAGGAATTTTCAGTTGAGAAAATTAGAGCCTTGAGAACTGATGCTCTGTAGTAAAATTTTCTTGAAAAATTCTAACACGGGTTTTCTCGAGGAAGCTATGTAGAATTGATCCAAAAGGTTTGATTTGCCAAAATTTGCCTGTTTCTAGAACATGTGAATGGAATCTGAAAGAATTTTGAAGAATTTTGAGAAGAAGAAAGACGTTTTTATTGCTCTCCTCTGTCAAAATCGCCACTTCAATCTTCAAATTTGCTAATGAATTCGGATTTTGCACCTGCACAAGGAATAATTTGATGTATTTGCCAATGACTGATGAAGTAAAATCGCCCAACTCTGAATTAAAATTCGCCTTTGCTCTGAAGAAATATGAATTTTGCTCAAGCTGGATGATTAAAATGGACGCCATGCTTTGAATAAATAGAGTAAAATCGCCCCATAAAAGCATGACGAAACTACAAGGTTTGACTACAAGAATAGAACCCTGACTGAAAAAGAATGATTCTGATTGGACCCCCTCCAGTTTAATTGAGTCTGTCACGGAGTCCCAGATTACAAATAATAATAAAATATTCATCTTGCTTTTTCATGTGTGTTTAATCCTTCAGCATAAAGAGGTGCCAAAAATCAATTAATTGGTGAAAATCGCCACCTTTCATGCTGGCATACAAAATAAATATTTAATATTATTTTATTCAGTTGACAAACAACGTAAAGCACTTGGATGGTTTCGACAACCTTCACTGATTTCAAAAAGTCCTCATTTGACCTCTTAGGCGTCCGTTTGCTCAAGATGACATTTTTTACTTCCTACTTTGTAGTTGACTGCAAAGTTACAGTTGACCATATTCAGCATTGATTTTCGGATGACTGAGCAAGGTTGTGACTGTACTGAGATATTCATTGCGAAGCCTACAGAGCAAGGATGAAATGTCTGTTGGGAGCTGCAACTGCTAAAATCAACGTTTGACACCTCAAAAAATTAGGCACCTTTGATTAAATTGATTTTCAGGCACCAAACAACCATTTCTTCATTCTACCATCGAACGCTTCAAACTGCCGCTAACGACGAACGATGAACCCTATTGACTGAATGGTAGGCTTACTGCGTGACTGGAAGTATTCCGCATCCAATGACTATATATAAGGCACCTGAAGACTGCATCAGGGACTCCAAAAGCAAGGGCACCCCTAGCCTGTGAAGGCTCAAACACCATTTTATCAAAAGTGCAACATTCAACCAAATAGTCTACTTTAACCCTTGACACCGAGAGCTGGAGTGCTCTGATTCGCATACCGTCAATCTCATCGCGTAGCTAGAACAACATATAAGAGATGTCTTTGGAGGTTTCGAAGCAAGAAAACTGCTTCTAAGACCTCAAAAAGAAGATCGCCTTTTCAAAATAAAATATACACTCCATACTTGGCCATTTTCCAGACGTCTTCACTTTTTAGCATTCAACAAAGACCTCGCACATACGACCATTTGCCAAATCCCGGAGGCTGACGACTGGGCTCGTTGAATAGCTGGAGTAATTGCGCACAAGTCTCGTGAAGACTACGAAAGCTAAAAACTCCATCTGATAGGCCTAAAGGTTGGGTACCCCTGGCCTACAGGGGCTCAAGTGTATAATACCATTTTCTCCACCCTTTGATTTATGTGCTTGGTAAGATCTCTGCCACGATCACTCAGAATGTCGAATTGACTAGCTAACTGGTGCATTACAAAGCTAGACTAGACTAGAAAATATCTTAGGAAGACGTCATCTGCAAATACCATCATCTAATGGGCCATATTCAAGGTCGCCACTAGGCTACAGGGGCTCAGATTTGTAAACTGACTACCTTTTGTGATATGCATCCACTTCGTAATCTCAGCTTCTGACTTTGACACGGAGCTGTGGAACTTGGATGACTGCGTTCAATAGCTCGTTGGAAAGCTGGGCCAATTTGGAAGAGATTGACTGCATTTGTAAGCAAAAATAACCAAATTTGGACCTTCAAAGAGAAGGGCGCCCCTAGGCTACAAGGGCGCAAATCTGCTTTTTGCTAAAAATCTTCATCTGTTTGATCTTTGTAATCACCGCTCTAGCCACTGAAATGACCATGTAGGAGTATAATTTCATCGTGAAGTGCTTCTCCATCATCACATGCTTCACTCTGAGTCTCAAGTTTGGAGAAGCACTTCGCTATGTTAGTTTTTATGCCAACAAAGTCAAGGTTAGGTCAACTTAATTAAAACAATAATGGAATATATTACCCTATGTAATGCCCTATCTATGAACTCATTTTTCTCATATGAAACATTTGATCATCCAATAATGACCATTTACTCATATTCTTCATATCTCATGTTCCCTTGTCATCTAGCTTATTGCTATGAAATCGCTGCTAAATGTTTTACTTCCTTCTCTAGATTGCGGAACATATATTAGATGAGGACTTAACTAAACATATTGTCACCAAGCACACAATGATGATATAATTTCATGGTGCCATAACCACAATGACATTGAAAAACTAATGAAAAGATAAGAGTCTTCACTTAAAGATGCAAATATAACCACAAGAAAAATAAAAATTAGAGAGACAATAGTGCTACCACCCAAATCTTTCTTAATGTAATATATGAAGTGGCTAACTGCTTTGTAAAGGTAAAGAAATAAAAGCCTCAAATCTCTTCTTAGAGTTGGAAGAGATTATGGAACACAAGAAAAAAGAAGAAATTTACCCAAGGGGCACATACACATTTTAATGTAATGGTTGATTTTAAGGTGGGAATATAATATGATAGTATTTGGTCAAGAGATATTAAAACTAATCAAATTAGACTTGTGCAGTTTAGGAGTCTCAGTTTGATCCTGCACCAATCTATTGGATGATGTGACTCACACAAACAGTGAGAGATAACATTTGATAGTATGAACATGAAGCCTTGATCACACCATTGGAATTGGTCATAGAGGTATGAAATTCAACACAAAGCTTGTTTCAAGAAGTTGGCACAAGAACCATGGTTGCCAAGAGATTGTATTGCCAATTTTCTATCACTAGAGTAAGATAGTACCAAAGACTTAGCCGTTCATGGCAAAATGTGATGGTTAAATCGTGGTGTTGTCCTTTCCACCAAAGTTCAAACCCTCACTGGGCTGTTGAGCTCATGGGATTTGAGCCCCCACTGAGCCATTAGTCTCAAAGGTTTGGATTGTTCACAAACCCTCATTGGGCCACTGAGCTCGCAGGTTTGGACCAGTGTTTTAATGCAGAGTGTTCATGATGGGGATAAGGTCTCCCATTTGTGGCCTCACCTAGCTCAGTCCAAGCTAAAAATTCCCAGCATTCACAGATATATTTTAAAAAAAAGATAGACCAAAGACTTAGAGGCACAAATATATCCTTGATTGTACAAGAGCTCAATCCTTAGCACCATGGTAACAATGACAGGGCAAATGATATACAAATAAGAAGCACTGACTGGGAGAGAATCTATGCACCTTAATATGAAAATTTTAAGTTGGAATTACTAGTTACAAAAGGACACAAATATAAATACACTTTCCAAACAATTAGCCAGCAAGAAATGTGAAAATTGAAGCAACAAGTTGGCATGGCTGAATCTCAAAAACAAACCAGGGTAACTCTATATCAGAATATAAAGTAGAGTTTACCTAACTTTCAATATGGACAGAAAACACCAACATCACGGAGGACTTTGTCACAAGCAGAACTTAATGCATAACTCAAAATTATAGATACAAGATACAAGTCCATCAATTGGGAATCAACTGCCGACTGATAGAAATGAAATGAAGGCATCATAAATACCTAGAAAGAAATGAAGAAATGTGAATCTTGAGGGGATAAAATGAAATGTTACATAAAGCTTCCAGAATGTGGGGATGCGAAAATGTATTTCTCAGGCAAGCTAAAAATAATTGCTGGAGTTTGAAGGGTACGGTGTAAGTCAATTAAAGATTAAAGACTAAATACAAATAAACAAAAAAATTAAGGTAAGAGTATATTCAAGATAAAATTAAAAATAATAAGCACATTGACTTCTACTTCTAACTTCTCAATCCCATCATTTGACACCAATTGATAATTCAAAATGGAACAAAATTAAAGTAAAAGTTGATACCAATTGATGATTCATTATGTCACATTCAAAAGCCGATACTAAAAGTTGCAATAATAAATTGCAGTGCCAAAGCTGAAGATTGGTATCATGTATCATCTATGTCTGAAAATTGTAAATCGTTAAATTAATTCATATCCCAGACATCAAAATAGTAACAAGTTATAAAGACAAAATACTAATAGCAAGAAGTAAAAATTCTGCAATAATAAAAAAGCTTGGAGCAAGCTTGGCACATGGCTCATTCTATGCTGCTACCACTGCCCTACCTCAACTTCTGTGTACTTTAAATTTGCCTCAAATCTCAACATCGTACCTGGCAACATTATTATCACTGTCAGGATCCTCTGGCTTATCAAACACACTCAATTGTACCCCAACTAATACCTACTAACAGTCTAGTCCTTCCTCATCACCAACTTGTGCAGCAACCTTGGGGTCATCAATAAGATCTTATGGCAAATCCCTACAAATTTTATGCAGTTTTCCTTTGATTATAATACTAACTTCATTATGAACTCAAACCAGCTTCTTCACTCTCCAAGAAATTAATTTTGTCTATTTATAGAGTGGATGAAGTCTTAAGTAAAGCAGTTCCTGTTAGTATCTAGAAGTCTGAAAGCCCAAACAAACAGAAAGTTGCCTAAGTTCTGGTGTTTTATTGCCATGCATCCTCCACCAGCCAATTGTGTTCCTTTTGCATGGCCTACTGTCTCTTTAGTTCCATTGAGTTTGTTGACAAACTGCTCCGAAAGCTTTGCAGCCTCAGCAGTATGCATCTTCGTAATAGCATCACCAAAATTTCATTTTACCTCCTCATCATTATTGGTAGACACCCTTCAAGGCCTAACCATACACCATTTTGGTTTCAAAGTATAGGCTGCCATGTGCAGCGATGTGTTTGAAATATACCGAGCCAAATTTTTTCGTTTTTTCAATTTACAATTAACAACATTACAAAGCAGTGCACCCGTTAAGGTTAGATGAGAAAACCAAAACGTGCAAGAAAGCAACTCTAACCAGAATGGCGCCGATGATGGCGAGCATTGGTCAGAGGATCTAAGACAAACTGCTTATCTGTAACTCTAACCGGTATGGCGCCGATGATGGCGAGCATTGGTCAGAGGGTCTTCTATTCTAAATGCAGAAAAGAACTCAACGTCAAGTATGTGCTACCCAATCCAATGCGGAGTGAGGGGCGACCATATGACGGAGTGATTACAATAACATTGCTAGAAAGAGAAATGCTGGAAAATGAAACTACTTGACACCCAGAATGTGCTTTCTACCCAAACTGGGATAGTAGCTACCATAGGGCGGAGCTGTCACTATTACAATAACTTGAATGAAAATGAGAACACAACCAGATTTGAGCAACAATGAAATAACTGCCAGTACTACTGTCAGTTTTACAAATGAGGAGCTTTTGCCTGTCAATATCTTATGACATTAAGGGATCAGCATTACATCATATGAAATCACCTTTACTTTTGAATAGTAATACCAAAACCAAACACTTTCAAAGTTCAAGATACAGATTTCTGATCTCTGTTACAAATCTGCTCATTAAATGCATAAAACAGCAGTCTAAGAAACTACTTAAATGCTCATATCTTCCACGTATGACCTCCGATTGACTAGAAATCAAATGCACTAAGTCTTAACTAAGCACACGCCAAGGATGAGACACTGAAAACAGATCTAAAGCCCTCATATCAATTTTGCACGAATCCCAATGTCATTAAATGGTACGGCCCAGCTGAGAAATTCGACTTGGCTTTAAAAATTTAATAAACAACATTAAAATCTGCAATTTGGAGAATATGGACGCCTAGGGCTAACGCATACAATGGAACAATACCCAGAACTATATTTTTGTCCTTTTTGGAGTTATGAGTAAAAACATGGATCTGCTGTAGCAAATCAGCAAATACAGAAAACTCTCTAAAATGCAAACTTACTTAACAAGACCAAACTGAATACAAAGCACAAATACAAATGAACTCACAAATCTACCTTAAATAATCGAACCTCTCCACTAGGTGCTGTCTCTCAAGCACGAAGTCGAGCCCAGACTAGGAGGCATTCATTCCTCGAAGCAATTCCGCAACCGTTTCGGCAGCATAACACTAGCATAGACAAAAGATGAAGAATGATGCACTAAGACTCCTCTTTATAATCCTTCCGTTGACTTCGCAAAACCCTAAAATCTGTTTTTAGGTCAAAACCCATCCTCCTCAATGATGGGCGTACTTTTGCCTTCAAGCTTTTGATTTGATATTTTTAATAAATATCATACTTTAATTAATGCACTCAACAAGCTTGCTCAGACTTTAGAATAATTAAAATATTCATTAATGAGGCGCCACCCTCAAATGACCACCTTTTTAAAACAACCTTAAGTCATTAACTCTAAGCCAAGGGTCAACGTTAAAATATAATAATTAAAACGTGACTTTTTAATTTAAATGACTTAACTTATTTCTCCGAAAGTGCCCTGAAGCCGATACTGATGAAGTCAACTGATCAATCTGAAGCCGAAAGTCAACCAACCTGAGCTCATCTGGAAAGCTGCCAAAAATAGAATTTACTAAAAATAGTAAATTCCAAAAAGTGCTCTGAATGCCGAGATGATCATACCACTGCGAAGCCCTCTGAAAACCCAGAAGGAATCCGCCATTGAATCCACCATCTCTGAGCAATGACCTCCTCAAAATTAGGAAACCCTAATTTTAACTTCCGACTAGCCTTCGGGTTCCCAAAGAAAGGCTAACGGTCACTAGAAATGTCAGGCTTGAGAAGGGGACATTACAATCCGCCCTCCCAAAATTGCTTGTCCTCAAGCAATACCACCACAACTCCAGTAGTTCGAAGACTAATCCATACGCAACAAGTAGGATCCCTGGTTCCCAAATGCGTCTCAGGAAAAACCCACCATGCTTCCGCTGCGCCACTCTGATCACATTAATGGAAATATCATGCCCATGCTGCACTGACTCCCCTTGTAACTCCAAAGTGTTACCATCTATGATTCTCAAACTGAAAGATCTTAAAGGAAGGAAATCAAAATCATGCAACATCTCATGTCCACGATCCCCCGAATTAACAGTATCAACCATACTACTGTCAATCACCATTCTAAGCAATAGGAGAGATAGACTATTCAAATCAAAATCGAACTCCTCCCCATACCTCCACATGGTAACAAACGGGACCATGCCTGCAAGTGTGACCTCTACAAATCTTCTTGCAAGGAGGGAAGCATTCCTTTGCAAGAGCTCCACAAACTCATACTCATGTCTCCGCATAAAGCTACCATGCCTCATCTGAATTATACTGGCACAACCATGAAGACTACAGAAAACAATCATAGTTCCAACCCCATGAGTCTCCGAATGGTGAACCAAAGCATGTGAGCTACTGCTGTCATGAATCAATACTGAGAGTAAACTGTCAAAGTTTACATCATCAACCATCATAAGATGAATTTGGAGAGTAGGAAAAGTGTGAAGGAACAAATAATTACTGCTGATCAAGACTAGGATCAGCGCAGTGCAATCTGATTCTCGAGTCCTACCCAAGGGAAAACAACAACACCACTCCAAATCCCAAGCGTGAGCATGTGAGATGACCATCGAGCTGCAAAGTGACACCTCCAAGGTGGTTGGAAAACACACTAGATTCATCTCCATGAGAGAACTACCACCTCTTTGATCATGAGTGATGAACCAACTCTCCTGAATGCGAGAAACACAACATGTAAAGTGGCTGGTCTGCCTCAAACCAGCAAGCTCGAATCTCAAAATCTGTCCTGGTCTTAGCTGGGCAACACATTCAAGAGCAACCAATCGTTCATTTCTCCAACCCATGCTCAAAATCTCTCTCCAATCCATTTGTTGATGAACAAATGGAACCATCAAGAAGCTGCTAAAGAAAAGAACGACACCAAAAAGTCTGAAAATTTGATTCTTGTTCCTCCATAATTTCTTCTTTCCACAAACTGTATGCTCCATCAACCCTTGTTGAGAATCCCAAGCTTGAATACCCAACTGAAAATAATCTCCAACACTCCGGCAAGGAAACATAGCACATCTCTGAGTACTAGTCAAAATCAAGTGCATACTTGTAAAATTGGCATCCCCTCTGATGAACCTTTGAAACCAAACCATGAAAACTTCAGGAACTTTGAAGCATGAAACATAAGATGACTTCAAATTCAACTCCCAGAGCAGACTAGCATCCCTCAACCCAAGGAATGGATTGACAAGAGTGCAATCACCACATTTTGGTCCCTTTTCCAAAGTGAAGACTGCATCCTCAATTCCTCTTAAGCATTCTTTACTACTCAACATACGTGGCACATCGTCATGGAGTGATATCAAGGCATCCTTAGATTGGAGTTCACGCTTGACCTCATGCTTGGTCTCTTCACTACTTGACTCTTTTTTCAAAACAAAGAGAGGATTGTCATAAGTTGCTTCAGCACCCACTTCAAAGAAGGGATTGTCGAAGACTTGGAAGCCACTCCTTACGTCTTGCTGCCCCAAATCTGCACATGCAACTTCTGACTTTCTTGAAATGCTTTCAAGATCAAACTCCTCTTGAAGATAGTCGAAATCTCCAATCACTTGATTGATTTTTTTAGCTCTTTGTGCATCCTCTTGCTCCTTGAAAAGTTTGAAATCTGCAAACTGGTCTGCAACCTCTGTTAGATCCAACTGAGTTTCTTTCAACTTGTCCTTTGTTGATTTAAGCTCCAAAGTGAGCTCATCAACCATACTCTCCCTTTCTTCGAAAACAATGAAGGCCTTCTTTGCAGATTCAACGGCATGATCTCTATCTTCAATCAAGCCTAAGTACTCAAACTTCAAGGTCTCCAATGAGTCTCTGATAAGTTGCAACTTGGGAAGAGCAACCTCATATTTCACTCCTCTTTGTCTCTCTTCAAGCTGAGCATCCCAAATAACCTCTTCAATCAGATTATGTGTGCGTTCAAATCTAGATAGAGCTCGCACTTCATCTTCAACGGACACCTCAGGTTGGCCTTCACACTCATAAGAATGCGAAGATGGTGAATTGCCGATAGGCTGTAACTGAAAAACAGAACTTCGTTTCACGCTTTTGCTGCCCTCATTGTTGCTCCAACATTCCTGTACTTCACCACCAAATAGTGGGGAGTGCTCAATGTCTTGGGAAACATCATACTCCACTAAGCCTTCAACTTGTTGATTGCAATCAGCTTCATGCCTTGATAAATCAGATTTATGTTTGGTAATTCCTCCAAACCTTTCATCTTCAAGAGCCATATGGCCCTCGAACTCTGTTTCCTCTTCCATGTTACTCTGATCAAACTTGAAAGCAGCCCCAAACTTAAGCATATTAACACCATTGTCTGCTGATAGAGAACCCTTATCGAGTTCCATTTCTTCATCCGGGTCAAAGGGAAATTCATCCCATACCGGTTTGTCATCACTAAGTGCCTTCACACCTGGAGCCCAAATGGTGAGAGGCTGATTGTTTCGATCACAAGAAGAGTGTTCTTTGTGCAACACTTGGAGTGTTGATTTTTGGAATAGGTCAACTTCCAAATCACTAAAGCTGATGTCTTCATAAGTACCTTCTTCCAATGGTTGGGTCTGAAGTTCAAACTCAAAACCACCCTTAGCACTGTCACTGAAAGGAAGTAAGGAATCTTTTGAGCTAGCTGTTAGAAAAATTTTATCATCCTTATCTTCAATGAACCTATCATCTATAGGTATGTTTCTGATCTCATCATGAACAGCCATATGCATGCCATAAAGGTTTTCGTGATCACTTGTAATAAATTCATCTTGTGAAAACTCTTGAGGAGTTTGAACAGCAGCAAGAGGAAAATTATCTATCACTAAATCTTCAAGAAGAGGAGGTACAAACACCTCGAAAACATTACCAACATCCTTTGTGAAGCCCTTAGCCTCAAAACCTTCATGAGATGAATCCAAATTAGGATTCAAGTCTGCTGCGATATTCTTCTCACCGAACTGATATACATCACTTGCTATCCCATGCAAGTCAAGGGGAGTATTATGGGGCTCTCCCACACACTCCTCATCTGTCAAGGTTTCTTCATCCAACGCCCTATCATTTTTAGGCGAAATGAGCACCTTGCTTGTGCCATCTTCAACACTAGTTGACTGATTTTTCTCTTCAACTTGCAAATTTGTCGGCTGCAATCCACAAATAGGCACTTCTTCTTCCTTCATTGCACCTGCAACCATGGCATGTTCTGCTTCCTCCTTAATCATTTTCTTGATGTAGTTGACCATAGCCCGCTTTCCAGGGTAATAAGTCACCACCCAATCCAAAAAGGTATCAAATGAAACACCGTTCTTAAACTCATCTGTCATGCTCTGATAATCTCTGTAGAGTATGTCAGCCTCGTGTTCACATTTCCTCTTGAACTGGCATTCTTTAGAAACCCCAATCAAATCTGACTTCTCAGACTTAGCATAAATTTTTCTGATTCCACACCTTAACTCAGGATCCTTCAATAGCGTATACAGATCATGCATTAACTCAAGTAGAGACTTCTCTATAGTCATCTTTCTCTGTCAAGTGAACTCTGATGGGCACAGGATGGCAGGATCTTAGCTCTGATACCACTGAAATATACCGAGCCAAATTTTTTCGTTTTTTCAATTTACAATTAACAACATTACAAAGCAGTGCACCCGTTAAGGTTAGATGAGAAAACCAAAACGTGCAAGAAAGCAACTCTAACCAGAATGGCGCCCATGATGGCGAGCATTGGTCAGAGGATCTAAGACAAACTGCTTATGCTGTAACTCTAACCAGTATGGCGCCGATGATGGCGAGCATTGGTCAGAGGGTCTTCTATTCTAAATGCAGAAAAGAACTCAACGTCAAGTATGTGCTACCCAATCCAATGCGGAGTGAGGGGCGACCATATGACGGAGTGATTACAATAACATTGCTAGAAAGAGAAATGCTGGAAGATGAAACTACTTGACACCCAGAATGTGCTTTCTACCCAAACTGGGATAGTAGCTACCATAGGGCGGAGCTGTCACTATTACAATAACTTGAATGAAAATGAGAACACAACCAGATTTGAGCAACAATGAAATAACTGCCAGTACTACTGTCAGTTTTACAAATGAGGAGCTTTTGCCTGTCAATATCTTATGACATTAAGGGATCAGCATTACATCATATGAAATCACCTTTACTTTTGAATAGTAATACCAGAACCAAACACTTTCAAAGTTCAAGATACAGATTTCTGATCTCTGTTACAAATCTGCTCATTAAATGCATAAAACAGCAGTCTAAGAAACTACTTAAATGCTCATATCTTCCACGTATGACCTCCGATTGACTAGAAATCAAATGCACTAAGTCTTAACTAAGCACACGCCAAGGATGAGACACTGAAAACAGATCTAAAGCCCTCATATCAATTTTGCACGAATCCCAATGTCATTAAATGGTACGGCCCAGCTGAGAAATTCGACTTGGCTTTAAAAATTTAATAAACAACATTAAAATCTGCAATTTGGAGAATATGGACGCCTAGGGCTAACGCATACAATGGAACAATACCCAGAACTATATTTTTGTCCTTTTTGGAGTTATGAGTAAAAACATGGATCTGCTGTAGCAAATCAGCAAATACAGAAAACTCTCTAAAATGCAAACTTACTTAACAAGACCAAACTGAATACAAAGCACAAATACAAATGAACTCACAAATCTACCTTAAATAATCGAACCTCTCCACTAGGTGTTGTCTCTCAAGCACGAAGTCGAGCCCAGACTAGGAGGCATTCATTCCTCGAAGCAATTCCGCAACCGTTTCGGCAGCATAACACTAGCATAGACAAAAGATGAAGAATGATGCACTAAGACTCCTCTTTATAATCCTTCCGTTGACTTCGCAAAACCCTAAAATCTGTTTTTAGGTCAAAACCCATCCTCCTCAATGATGGGCGTACTTTTGCCTTCAAGCTTTTGATTTGATATTTTTAATAAATATCATACTTTAATTAATGCGCTCAACAAGCTTGCTCAGACTTTAGAATAATTAAAATATTCATTAATGAGGCGCCACCCTCAAATGACCACCTTTTTAAAACAACCTTAAGTCATTAACTCTAAGCCAAGGGTCAACGTTAAAATATAATAATTAAAACGTGACTTTTTAATTTAAATGACTTAACTTATTTCTCCGAAAGTGCCCTGAAGCCGATACTGATGAAGTCAACTGATCAATCTGAAGCCGAAAGTCAACCAACCTGAGCTCATCTGGAAAGCTGCCAAAAATAGAATTTACTAAAAATAGTAAATTCCAAAAAGTGCTCCGAATGCCGAGATGATCATACCACTGCGAAGCCCTCTGAAAACCCAGAAGGAATCCGCCATTGAATCCACCATCTCTGAGCAATGACCTCCTCAAAATTAGGAAACCCTAATTTTAACTTCCGACTAGCCTTCGGGTTCCCAAAGAAAGGCTAACGGTCACTAGAAATGTCAGGCTTGAGAAGGGGACATTACAGTGTTTGTATGGTCCCACCTAGACTAAATAATGAGTTTAGTCTTCTCTTTGTAGAGCTGCACAACAAGATTAATCTCATGGATCTTAGCCCTCTCTTGTTCAAAAATGCTATAACATGCCTCATAAGAGGAAAGTGATAATGTAATCACATTTGTATTTACATGATATTGTTATCATTGTATCTTTTCTTAGGCTTTTATATTCACCCTATCAAGTCTCACTTTGCATGGGAAAAGTGCCCTAAGATTTGGGGACAAGCTTAACATAAAATGACGACATGAGAAGTCTTTTGAGATTTCCCTATTCAAGGGAACACATATCAGAGAATGGGAACAAGTCCCTTGAAGTCCCCTCTTTTGAGGGATGTCAGAGAAATTTTCCATGAGTTTTCAAGTCCCCAAAATTGAGTCATGCCAAAAAACCTACTCCCTAGGTTCGAGAATAAAGCCCCAAAACCACTGAAAAAAGGATTAACAAGATGCTAATTTTATGCAAGAGCATCAACATTGCTTCTAGGAGTTGATGGCTTCTAATCTATCAGATTTTGATATGATAATTATCCGGTGCAAATTTGAATGCATCAGCTACAGTTCTACTTACATCTTCAACAGCTTTGCAAGGGTCATAAAGGTAAGTTTATCCCTCTTCAACAATTTGATCTTTAATAAACAAATCTAAAAATAGATATAAGTTGTCAAATAAATTTAGCTCTCAGTAACAAGGAACACTAACTATAGGTTGGTTCTATTTAAAGGCAATGAACTAAGTTTTGGACAATGATATATTCAAGTTACTAGATTATAAAGGCAAGATTTTCCTCACAAATGTAAGTGGTCCCCCTCCTTATGAGTTTGATATTCCTTAATATTTCAAAGTCTAGCAAAAAGAGCAATCCAAATCAGCTTAAGGGCAATAAAGCACTAAAAACATGAGAACTTTTTGTATGCCTACTTGTAGGTACCTATACATGTCCTCCTCACCTCAAATCCTTTTTGTTTTCCAATTTCTCTAGCTAGCTATATGTTCATTGTCATGTGCTGCATTCTTAAAGAGAATGGAAACATGAACTACAACTAACATGGTAAAAAATGCCAATGTTCCACACGTCCCCCCAAAAAACCTTGTGTTTCCGAGACGGGGACGTCTTCGGGATGCAAGGAGTTGGGGGAAATGTCCCCTTGCTGTCCCACCACCACCACCCAAATCCCAGGGACATTTATGAGATGCCACTTGGTTTGGGGACTCCAAGATGCCCCTAAGACGTTCAAGAGACTTTGAGGAGTCTCCCAACCATCCTAGGGACTTCTAAGTGTTGCAAAAAATAAGTGATAAAACCATGAAAATGAGAATCACCATAAAGGTTTTGTGAGGTTTTGAAGGCCTTAATTTGTGCTTGGTAGCAAAGGCTCCACCCCTCAACCCCATCATGAATCACAACAAGGAACACACCAAGGGCGCTAACTACAAAGCCCCCTACAAGAGGCATTGACCTTGACCCCATGGGGGCTCTACCCCTTGACCCAAAACCTCCACCCACCATTGTTAATGTTCAACGCAATCATTTCTATGTTTTTCTAATATTTATTAGTTTAAGCTTTACTTAGTATGCCAAAGTTTCATTTGCAATTCTTATACTTATTTATGATTTGCCCCAAAACCTCTACCCACATTGTTAATGTTCAATGCAATCATTGCCATGTTTTTAATGTTTATTAGTTTAAACTTTAATTAGTATACCAAAGTTTCATTTCCAATTCTTATACTTATTCCTTACACATCTTTTCATAACTAATTTTTCAAGGTTCCCCCATCCCTGAAACCCATCTCCCCGTCACTCGGCTTCCCCATTAGGAAACTCTATGGAACTATGAAAAATGCTAAACTATAAAAATGAGGAGCAACTACACCTCTATTATAGATCTATACCAACAAATCCAGTTAAAAACACATCAGAGGTCACAAGATTACTCTCTCTATTGGAATAGTTTCAAAATTACAAAAGATGCTTCACTTAGTGCTTTTTCCTCAACTTATACTTAAGTGAGAAGAAAACCCTATTTACATTGACATAATCCATCACTAATCTGAACATGACATGACATAGTATTAAACTCACTTAACCAATACACAGACCATGGGCTTATGAAAAATAGACCAAAGCATAGTCCTAATACTATGTTGTACCTAGCTACATAACATGTCCACCTGAAAGAGCTATGTCCTCAATGCTCATAAGTACTCTTGAGTTGAGTGCACTTAAACTAGAGTAGTAATAGAATGTTTGACCTCACAAGATCATCTTGATACCACAAAAGTACAAATTTTGAGCTATAAATCTAGTATGAAAGAGGAATGTTATGAGAATGGATGCTAAGACGTCTATATCACAAAATATAGCTCTATCAAACACACCTTGTAAAACTACTTAACAAAATCCATGAATGAGAATGGGAGCTTCTTCTTTTACTCTTCAAGTCCCTTTGCATTTTATGACTCAATTGCATGCAATCTTAAAAAGGATTGGATGCTTGCCCATGAACTACTCATTCTAAAACATGCACCCTCTTCCAATAGACCCTTCCACTTTACCCTGAAAAAGTCACAGTCCTAAATAAAAAATCTTCACTCTTCAGCCGAAATTCCTTTGAGATCTAACACAAGCTTTCCCTCCTCATTTGTCATAGATAGGCAGCTCTATGAAATATGCTAACCAACTTTTTTCCGATGAATTAACACAACATAACCAGCAATAGTTAATTGGATTAGTGTTAGCATCAAATTGAAAACTGAACTTGGAATGGAAACTACTCAACGTCAAGAATGTGCACTCAAGATCCCACTGAGGGCGAGGTGCTAACATATGACGGAGTGTTGAAATTTGAAATTAAGAACTGATAGGCAGATAACCAGCCATGAAAAACATTTCCACACTACCACCAAACAGTGGGGGGAAAAGATTACAATAAAAACAATTCGTCTGCTGCGGCGGGCATCCACAGAGCTGTGGGGATTCACCACTATGAGAGTGGGTATAAGAGAGTTAATAAACAAATTGTCCACACTGGCGGTAAACCATCCAGGGGTAATTTAATGATAAAACAGAAAGTAATTGCAGAACTGAAAGATTGGTTGGATTAGTAATGCTTAATCTCAACCTTACAAAATAACTCTGCAGATTACAAATTACAATGATAATAAATGAACCTTAGTCATGTAGTATGATCTTTTACAATGATATAACTCTCAAATACTGAAGTATATGATCAAAAACTGGAAATTGCAACAATCTGATATAAAAATCAGAATTCTGGAAATTCAACCAGCAAACTGTGAAATCATAAAATGCTCATAAGTTGGTCAATTTACCTCTGAATGATGTGATATCTGTTGCAGATGTTTTCTAGAAGTGTGGCGCCCAAGATGCAAACCAGAAACCATCACCAAAGACTCCAGTTTATTTAGCACGGATCCCAATGCTCATTTAAATGGTACGGCCTCCTCAAGAAATCGATTTTGCAAGATAAAAATAATTACTTGGAATTAAATTCCAATTCTTTGTGGAAGGTGGCGCCTTGAGTCAACAAATGGATTGCCAAAGTACCCAGAACAATTAAAAAATCACTCCAAAAGATATATTCAAAAATCAGCTTCAGCTGTAGAAAAACCAGGAAACTCAAAACTGTGAAAATACTCCAAATTCTTCAATCTTTGATGCTCAATCTGCTAGTCTGATGTGAGAAGCAGAAATGTTCCAACTAGGTGTTGTATTTCAAACACGAAATTGGGAAAGGGCTAGGAGGTAGCATCCTCGAAGCAACAGCAAAATGTCCATAGTCATTTTGACAGCATAACAGTAAGGTAAACAATGGATACCAAATGCTGGAGCAATGCCTTCATTTTATAAGAACTGAGAAACTCATTATCTTCCCAGATGGTACGCCAAGAGACACCTTTTAGAATTCTTCATTTTTTCAAATTTCATAAAATATAACTCCTCACAAAAGGTGGCGTCCATTTTTCTCCAAGCATAAAGTTCAAAATAAAATATTAATATCTCTTATGACATGGGCGTACCCTTCATGACCCCTTTTTTAAAACAACTTTCAAGTTATATCCTTAGGCCAAGGGGTGGTCAACTGAAAAATATAACACTTATGCCTTTAATCAATAAATTTCACCAAATAAAGCTTGAGAAGACAATATTGAAGCATCAAACAACATGCTCTAATGAAGAGATGACTGAAGACAACCAACTACATACTGTCATAAAGGTGTTTACTAAAAATAGTAAATAACATGCAATGCCACAAAACTCCAAGCCAAGAAACCCTAATTTCTCCTCATTCCAGCCTACGGGTTCCGGAATAGACTGATGAGCTGCTGGGCTAATCATTGATGAGAAGGGGACATTACAGTCCGCCCTCCTCGAAATTGCTTGTCCTCAAGCAACTGAAAAGATGGATGTAACAAAATTTGTTCACCTTCCCACGTGGCATCTTCAATAGGCAAATTCCTCCATCTAACCAAGTATTCTTTGATTGTCCTTCTCCTCAAAGAACGCTCTCTAGTATCAAGGATTTCTTCAGGAATCAATACCAACTGACCTTCCTCATCCAATGGAGGTAATTCTGAAGTAGCCACCACGTTGTGTCCAATTGCCTTCTTGAGGCGTGACACATGAAAGACATTATGTACTTTGCTTTCAGCTGGAAGCTCCAACTCATAAGCAACTTCACCAATCCTTTTGGTGATTTTGAAAGGACCATAGAAACGTGGCCTCAACTTTTCTGCACCACTTTTCTTGAGAGAAGATTGTCTATATGGCTGAAGCCTCAAATAGACCATGTCCCCAACTTCAAAAGACCTTTCAACACGCTGCTGATCAGCGTATAACTTCTGCTGATTTTGAGCTTGTTGCAGATTTTCCTTGAGAGATTTCAAGATGTCTTGGCTTTGTTGTAACATATCCAGTGCTTGTGGAGCTCTACTATCACCAAACACTAAATCAACAAAATTAGTAGCCTCATAACCATAAAGAGCCATAAAAGGTGACATCTTAATTGACATGTGATAAGAAGAGTTATAACAATACTCTCCTAAATGAAGCCATTTAATCCAAGCTCGTTGCTGTCCTGAAACATAGTTTCTTAGGTAGCCCTCTAACCATTTGTTCACAATTTCTGATTGCCCATCTGTTTGTGGGTGATAACTAGTGCTTGGAGTAAGCACTGTCCCACTCAATCTGAAAATCTCTTGCCAAAAAACACTTAGGAACTTGCTGTCCCTATCACTGACAATAGTTTTAGGCAACCCATGCAAACAGAAAACCTCTCTGAAAAACAACTCAGCCACTTGAGCTGCTATAAATGAAGTGGTGACAGCAAAGAAATAAGCAAATTTCGTTAATCTATCAACCACAACAAAAATAAAATCACGTCCTTGCACTTTGGGCAACCCAGTGATGAAATCCATGGCAATACCTTCCCATTTCTGATTCGGAATGGGTAGAGGCTAAAGTAGACCAGCTGGATAAAAGTGTTCATTTTTATTTCTTTGGCAAATCGGACACTCTCTAATGTAGTTCAAGACTTCTTCTTTCAACCCTTTCCAAGTGAATCTTTCACGAATCTGCTTATAAGTCTTGAAAATCCCTTGATGACCAGAAAGGGGAACATCATGAAAAGATTGTAGAATCTTCTTTTTAAGCTTAGATTCTTGCACTAAAAAGATTCTATCTTTATAGTAGATTATACCATCAACCAACTTATACCTTTCATCAATCAAATGACCTTCTAGCAAGCTGGTTGCAAACTGATTTTTAACATAATCAGCAGCAATTAACTCCTTCCAATCTGCTGATAACTCACAAATTGACTGCAAATGAGGCCTTCTTGAAAGAGCATCAGCCACTATATTATTTTTCCCTTTGACAAATTCGATGTCAAAGTCATATGCTTGGAGCTTACTAACCCACTTTTGCTGCCTTTCATTCAAATCCCTTTGGCGCATAAAATGTTTAAGACTGTTGTGGTCAGTCTTAACAACAAATTTACTTCCCACCAAGTATTGACGGAATTTAGACAAAGCATGCATGATGGCAAGCATCTCTTTGTCATAAATAGAATAAGTTTTTTCTGCCCCTCTCAACTTCCGGCTCTCGAAGACAATAGGGTGTTTGTCTTGCATTAGAACAGCTCCAACACCTTCACCTGAAGCATCACATTGTAATTCAAAAGGTTTTGAAAAATCCGGAAGTGCCAACACTGGACACGAACTCATGATTTGTTTAAACTTATCAAAAACCTCTTGTGCTTGCTTAGTCCAAAGGAAAGCTCCTTTCTTTGTAAGATCTGTGAGAGGTGTTGCTTGATGTGAATACCTTTCACAAATCTTCTATAAAATCCACATAACCCTAAAAACCCTCTCAAATGAGAAATAGTCTTTGGAGTTGGCCAATCAAGAATGGCCCTTATCTTTTCTGGATCCACTTTCACACCCTTTGAACTAATAATGTGGCCAAGATATAAAAGTTCTGTCAACCCAAACTCACACTTTGATTCTTTGGCGAACAAACATTCCGCCTCTAAAATACTAAGCACTTCTTCCAAATGCTTAAGGTGCTCTTCCCATGACTTACTGAATATGAGAATATCGTCGAAGAAGATGAGCACAAACTTCCTCAACTGCTGTCTAAAAATCTTGTTCATACAAGATTGAAATGTAGCTGGAGCATTTGTCAAACCAAAAGGCATGACAAGAAATTCAAAATGCCCAAAATGGCATCTAAACGCTGTCTTCTCTATATCCGCCTCCCTCATTCTGATTTGGTGATAGCCTGAACGAAGATCAATCTTTGAGAAGAACATTGCCCCATGGAGCTCATCAATAAGCTCATCAATCCTAGGGATAGGATATCTATTCTTGATGGTTTTCTGATTCAATGCGCGATAGTCAACACACATACGCATTGTGCCATCTTTCTTTTTGACCAGCACTACTGCAGAAGCAAAAGGACTCTTGCTTGGTCTAATGAAACCACTTTCCAACAACTCCTTGATGGCTTTTTCAATTTCATCTTTCTGTCTCTTTGGATAGCGGTAAGGTGTAGTCATAACCAGTTTTGCTCCCTCTTCTAACTCAATCACATGCTCAGAACCTCTTTCAGGAGGTCTTCTAGGAGGTAGGCTTCCAAAGACTTTGCTCTTCTTTGAAAGTAAGGCTTGAATATCAGGATGATATTGCCTTTTCTCCTCTACCGGATCAGCTGGTAGAACCATACATTCAGTAGCCCATTCAACCTGATCATGGCGGATCAGCCTTTCCATCCTCTTCAAAGACACAATTCGAGGGCCTCCATTTGACATCCCTCTTAAAACAACCTTCCTTCCATTAGATTGAAATTTCAGCTCCATTGTTTGTAAATTCAATGTGATCTCTCCAAGAGATCACAGCCATTGTATTCCCAACACAACATCAGTGTCTCCTATTCCCACCACATAAAAATCATCTTTAATTTCATGATTCCCTAATTGCAAAGATAGGTTAGGAATCTTCCTTGTGCAAGACATAGTAAAACCATCAGCAACCATTACCTTGAAACCATCAAAGTCTTCAGTCTTCAAACCCTTTCTAGCAACTAGTCCTTCATCAATAAAATTGTGAGTTGCTCCGGTATCAATTAGGGCAACTATCCTTTGTGAATTCACAACTCCATGAACCCTAAAAGATTCATTTTTTTGAAAACTTGATAGTTGTGCGAAAGCACTACCATCTCCCACCTCTTCGGACTTGTCTTCTGAAACTTCTTCACCTTCACTACTTGCTGATTCGTATTGCTGATCAGACGAATCAGATTCTGATCCATAATCAGAATAGCCCTCCATTCGATTTACTTTGCCTCTTCCATAGCAACGGTGACCCTTAACCCAAGGATCACGGCAAGTGTAACAAACTCCATCCTTTCTAAGCTGTTCTTTGAGATCTTCTGACAGCCTTGGTGGAAACTTCTTGGGCAGATTTGAAGAAGGTTTTTTATCTTTCTTATGGCTGAATGGTTTTGAGTGAAACTTAGGCCTTGGGGCTGCCAACTCCATGCTCCTAGCTTTCTTGATAGCTTCGTCTAACGTTGGTGGATCAAATGCTTTGACCCATCCCTTCAAAGGCTCCATTAAACCATCAGCAAAAAGAACCACAAGTCTCCTTTCAGTAATGTTAGGCACCATTACTGACAACCTCTGAAAATCAGCCACATAGCTTTCTAAAGATCGTTGCTGTTTCAATTGTGCCAATTCTCTAAATCTCAATTTTGGATCTTTGGTGTCAAATCTTTCAATCAACTTATTGGTAAACTCTCCATATGTGCGAACTAGGTTATGGCCAAGAGTGACCAAACCGTGAGTCCACCATTCATGAGCTCTCCAATCTAAATGCAGAGTAGCAAATTTGATAGCATCTTCTTCTGGCATAGGTCTAAGAGAGAGGTAGTTATCTAACTTTTGTACCCATGATCTAGCTGTACACTTATTACTACCATCAAAATGTTCCATAGTGATCTTTCCCAATGCCTGGTAGAAATCATTTCTAGGTGCTGTAGGAGGACGTTGATCATTCCTTCCACCATTTCTCCGACTCCTTTGATTCATGTATTGATCAAAGGTCCAAGTACCTCTCAAATCAAGAGGTAAAGAAACATACTCCATGTAAGCTTGACGAGCATCATCAGCAAAGTTTGGAGTAGCTTCAACTGGTTGTTGCTCTTCCCTTGGTGTGAAGACAGGAAAAAGGGGTCTAGAGGATGACCCACTAGGAATTGCAGCATGCTGACCTACAATTTTGTCTCTTGTATTCACCTCAGGACTGCCACTATTATTATTTCCATTAACTCCACTACTTTCTCCAGTTGAGTTATTTTGGGGCTGAATGATATTCTGAGTTGCTTGCTGGTCCAATTTGGACAATAACCGGGACATCATATCTATCATCCCATCAAACTTCTTCTCAACTCTGTCCCTCTCATCATTATCTCTCCTTACAGTGTCTGACATTTTTACAACTGTCTGATCAACCACTTCCATTGATTTATCTGAACCTTCCACTGTTTTACCAAGATCTCTTGGGACTTCTGAGAAGGTATCTGCCTCTGGAACAGGCGGAAACTGATGCTGATTTCTAGCCTGACTTCTGGTGTATGGCCTAGTGTCTCTTTCACTCATCAGTTAACCAACTGCAATTTGCCACAGGATGGCAGGGTCTTTTGCTCTGATACCACTAAAATATGCTAACCAATTTTTTTCCGATGAATTAACACAACATAACCAGCAATAGTTAACTGGATTAGCGTTAGCATCAAATTGAAAACTGAACTTGGAATGGAAACTACTCAACGTCAAAAATGTGCACTCAAGATCCCACTGAGGGCGAGGTGCTAACATATGACGGAGTGTTGAAATTTGAAATTAAGAACTGATAGGCGGATAACCAGCCATGAAAAACATTTCCACACTACCACCAAACAGTGGGGGGAAAAGATTACAATAAAAACAATTCGTCCGCTGCGGCGGGCATCCACAGAGCTGTGGGGATTCACCACTATGAGAGTGGGTATAAGAGAGTTAATAAACAAATTGTCCACACTTGCGGTAAACCATCCAGGGGTGATTTAATGATAAAACAGAAAGTAATTGCAGAACTGAAAGATTGGTTGGATTAGTAATGCTTAATCTCAACCTTACAAAATAACTCTGCAGATTACAAATTACAATGATAATAAATGAACCTTAGTCATGTAGTATGATCTTTTACAATGATATAACTCTCAAATACTGAAGTATATGATCAAAAACTGGAAATTGCAACAATCTGATATAAAAATCAGAATTCTGGAAATTCAACCAGCAAACTGTGAAATCATAAAATGCTCATAAGTTGGTCAATTTACCTCTGAATGATGTGATATCTGTTGCAGATGTTTTCTAGAAGTGTGGCGCCCAAGATGCAAACCAGAAACCATCACCAAAGACTCCAGTTTATTTAGCACGGATCCCAATGCTCATTTAAATGGTACGGCCTCCTCAAGAAATCGATTTTGCAAGATAAAAATAATTACTTGGAATTAAATTCCAATTCTTTGTGGAAGGTGGCGCCTTGAGTCAACAAATGGATTGCCAAAGTACCCAGAACAATTAAAAAATCACTCCAAAAGATATATTCAAAAATCAGCTTCAGCTGTAGAAAAACCAGGAAACTCAAAACTGTGAAAATACTCCAAATTCTTCAATCTTTGATGCTCAATCTGCTAGTCTGATGTGAGAAGCAGAAATGTTCCAACTAGGTGTTGTATTTCAAACACGAAATTGGGAAAGGGCTAGGAGGTAGCATCCTCGAAGCAACAGCAAAATGTCCATAGTCATTTTGATAGCATAACAGTAAGGTAAACAATGGATACCAAATGCTGGAGCAATGCCTTCATTTTATAAGAACTGAGAAACTCATTATCTTCCCAGATGGTACGCCAAGAGACACCTTTTAGAATTCTTCATTTTTTCAAATTTCATAAAATATAACTCCTCACAAAAGGTGGTGTCCATTTTTCTCCAAGCATAAAGTTCAAAATAAAATATTAATATCTCTTATGACATGGGCGTACCCTTCATGACCCCTTTTTTAAAACAACTTTCAAGTTATATCCTTAGGCCAAGGGGTGGTCAACTGAAAAATATAACACTTATGCCTTTAATCAATAAATTTCACCAAATAAAGCTTGAGAAGACAATATTGAAGCATCAAACAACATGCTCTAATGAAGAGATGACTAAAGACAACCAACTGCATACTGTCATAAAGGTGTTTAATAAAAATAGTAAATAACATGCAATGCCACAAAACTCCAATCCAAGAAACCCTAATTTCTCCTCATTCCAGCCTACGGGTTCCGGAATAGACTGATGAGCTGCTGGGCTAATCACTGATGAGAAGGGGACATTACACTCTATCTTTGGTACAGTGGTATTTTGTGTGCCCTTTCCCTCTTCAAGAACACATGAAACACACCATGTATCTTCCCTTTGTTAGAAATGTCTAATGCTTGTGTTGTTTCTCCTACCTCTGCCCACACCCCATAGGTCCCATTTGGTTGCAGCTTCATCTTTACCTTGTTGGTTCTGTGTTGGTGTACTTCTAATTTTATCGATTTGCACACATTAGCCAAATAGCTTCATCAACAAGCCTACCATATTCTACACTTCCTAAAGTGTGTGCTGCGCAAACTTTTTCCCTTTGGAGTAGCCAATCCATGGGTGATGGTGATTTAGACCATAGAATACCTTAAAAGGAGACATCTCAAAAGCTAATTGGTATGTAGTATTCTACCAGTATTCTTCCAAATACAACATATCCACCTGTTTTCTCTGTTTGTCACTTGTGTGTACATCCTCAAGTAGCCTTCAGGGCATTGGTTCACTGTTCACCACCTCAATGTAACCAATGATTTAAGGTGGTAAGCCATACTCATGTAAAATGGCACCCCTGCTGTCATGAACAGTTCCTACCATAAATGACTTTGAAATATGTGGTTCTTATCACAAATGATAGGTTGAGACATCTAATGCAACTTAGAGATGTTTTTTAAATATAATTTGCGAACTATATGAGCATTGCATCCACCATTTGTCTTAGGAATGAAATGAGCATATTCAGTCAACCAATCAACCACAAAAAGCATTTGATCCTTAGACTTCTAATGATGATATATATGAGATAAAGTCCAAGGACACTACTTACCACTTTTGATTGGGAATGGCATTGAGCTGAATAAATCTTCGTAATTAAATATTCCACTTTGTTGCATTGACAAGTATCACACTCAGACACAAACTTCAGTATATTTGCTTTCATGTTTTGCTAGTGGAAGGTTTTACCATTTTCCTTATACATGGCTTTCAGAAATGGATACACAAACATACTAAAATGCCTTCTAAATGAATGGGGAATCATTTGTAAACTGATGCAATCCAAAAATAATAGCTCCACAACTGATTGTCTAAGCCTCCCCTTCCCTTTGATCTGTAATGTTGTGCTTGAGCTGCAGCGTAGGAAGGTTGGCAATGTAGTTCTAATGAAGCTCCTCTACTCAGGCAAGTTTGCTAGCAGAGATTGCATGGAGGACAAGTATCTCATTTTGACAAGAGAAAGCATTGGCCATAAAAAATTCTTTCTATCTTATACATTATTTCAAAGTCATAGGCTTTTAGTCAATCAATCAATCCATTTATGTTGCTCCTTCGTAAGTGCCCCCAGTCACACAATGATTCATGCTAAGGTGGTTAGTCTTCATGAAGAACTTACTCCCCAAAAGAAATTGATGCCACTTGACCACCACATGCAAGCTAGCTAGCATCTCTTTGTTGTAAGAAGACCTGCATAATGCATTATCATTCGATTTCCTATTTTTGGAGGCAATCAGATGATCACCTTGACAAAGCATTGCACCAATTCCCAATTTAGAAGCATCAAACTCAATTATAAAGGGCTTGTTAAAATCAGTGCTGGAGCAGAAACATGCTTGTTTAAGATCTTCAAAGGCTTCCTGTGCTTCAGTGGATCAACAAAAAGCTTCCTTTTTGGCGAGGTCTGTCAAAAGTGAACTATCATAGGGAAATTCCTTACAAACCTTTGACATTATGTTAAGGCTCTTAAGAGTCTTGGGCATGGGCCAATTAAATATGGATAAAATTTCTTGTAAGCATTATGTTCTTGTTTTGCTGTAAATTAGTATATTATCAAAGAAAACGATGAAAAACTTGCAGAGGTATTTACTAAAGATTGTATACATCAAACCTTGGAAAGTTGCACGAGTATTGCATAACCCAATAGGCATGACCCTAAACTAATAGTGCTCTTGGTGAGTCTTGACTCTTGAAGGTTGCTTCTCAATGACAAGTGTGAAAAAGGGCTCTTACTAGGAAAAATGATTCCCATCACTAGTAGTTCTTGCACTAGTCTCTCAATTTTTTAGATTGAAAGAGTCCATAAGGATGGCCATTTTAACATAGGACCCTTTGTAAAATCAAGCTCAGGGATATGCTCCAATGCCCTATCCAGAAGATTACTCATTAGCGGTTCTTACAATACCACACTATGTTTATCGAGCCAATGTAAAATCCCTAATAATTGAGCTTGCTATTTAAAGGAGATAGGATGACACAATACAAATGAGCCATAAAAACAAAACATCTTTTCTTCAAAATACTAGCCATCTGATAAGAGTTAGCAGCCTTAATTTCCTTTGGTGGTAAGGAATTGATGGTATACTCATGAACTCCTTGCTTAAATGAAAGAAGTCTTTCTAATTAGTGAAATAGAAATTTACAATTTCAAACTAGAAGGGAGCTTTGGGGCTCTAGCTTGTATGTAGGAGGATGAAGAATCCTCCTCCATGAGAGCATTTCCAAACATTTCCATGAGTTTGCATGCCATCTCCTTATATTGGTCGCATCAGTCTCTCCCATTTTCTAGGTTTACTTTGTCAAGTTGATTGTGTTTATGTGTCCTTTATTGTGTTTAGCTATTGCTAGTTTTTCAAACATGTTCTCACCATTTAGCTTTTGATATGATTGGTTTTTTCATTTCTTTTTTGTTTTTGTATTATTGCACATCCCAAGAATTCCATAGAAGTGTATTTGAGAAGAGGTGTTTGCAAATGTTTAGAAGAATAAAAAATAAGATTTCCTAAGTGAATGGATGAAGGTATTGAAGCTTAGCATAAAAGAGAAGTTGTTGACAGAAATAAAGATGATATCCCTCAAACGAGCAATTCTAATAATACTACTATTAATAATCCATCTATGAGAAATTCTAGAAGACCATTTGAGGAAGTTCTGCATGTAAAGGAAGTTACAGTCATTACAAAAGGAGCAAGGTTTGAGCTTGGGCATGGATTTAAACAAAGAGAGGGTACAACAGAAGAGGAAATGGGAGGTGTGGAAGTCAGGGAGTAGTCTAGTAAATACCTTCTAGTAAATACCTTCCTTTTCTAAGAATGTACCTCTTATCCTCACTCAGAAATGAATGATGTCTTACAAAAGGAACAAACTAGATTAAAGAATGTTGGTGTTTCCATTCTTTTCATGAATTAAAACACATTACCTTCTAGATGTTTTTTGATGATTGGATTGGATTTGTACAAGGAAAAGAATTGGAGATTCATGTTAACTTATGTTCTATTGTCCAAAAGGGCCCTTTTTTGGTTTTTTCAAAAATTCTAACATGTAGAGAAAGGTAATGAGCAAACCATTTTGCAGTATCGATTGCACTAATTTTTGGGGATTGCCTTGAAACTTGAATCTAGATGTAAGTATTTTAATAATTCTTACTGCTCCTAGGTGAATGCAATTAAAGAGGTCCCTCCTCTATGTGGTATTTATTCCTCACACCACTGAAAACCTAAACTTGAAGAACTAGGGTTACATTACCTCATCTCAATGCTAAGGTTTTGAGACCCTTACAGCTTGTTGAATTTCATGTTGGATCTCTTAATTTTCATTGAAAAATGTTTTGTACTTGTAGGTTAGTGGGTTTAGGGGGGCACAATTCATGTTTTTCTATAAAAAAGATTGTAATCTACAAAAAAAATCTTGAGATTTGTTAAAAGATGCTATTCATAAGCAAATGATGACTATTGGTGTTGTTGACCAAGCTGAAACATTCGATAACCAGACTTATTTGTCACTCTTTTGTGGAGTTAGTACTCCCTTTCATTGGTGATGCTTCTCTAGATGTCCATATAGACAAGGTTTGCTCTTATTCTTATATTGGAGCTGGCATTAGCCTGCCCAAATTTGATAGCGCAGCAAATTGTGTGGGAGCTGGGAAGTTGATTGTAGATAAGTACCCACAAATATATTGAAGCCCATGTGCAGCCCATTGTCTAGATTTGTTGCTTCATGACTTGGCTAAATTCCCATGGGTACATGAAGCAATTCGTAGAGGGAGAGCAATTGAAAATCTCATACAAAATCATCGTCTCACATTGAGTCTTTATAGGCAACATGTCTAGGGAGTCATTGAGGCCTTGTGACACAAGATTTGCTTCATTTTATATCACTTTGAAAAGAGTGGTTGAAGAGAAAGCAACTTTGATTCTATTATTTGTTCCAATGAGCGGGAAAATTCAGCGCCTTCTAAAGGTCCTACGGGGAAGAACATAGAGCAAATCATTTTAAATAGCAATTTTTGGGAAAGTGGGGCAAAGGTTTTGAATGTATATGGACCAATTTTTGACGTGCTTCATATGGTTGATGGTGACACTCCTTGCCTCGACATGCTTTATGAAAACATGGACCATTGTAAGGAAGCTATTCAAATAGCACTAAATAATGTAGAAGCAAAGTATATGGAGATATGGGAGACAATTGATTGCAAATGGAAAATGATGCACGCACCTTTACATGCAGCAGCTTGCTATTTGGAGCCTAAGTTATTTCATATTCATAGATGACGTGATTATGAAATTATGGCTGGGATTTGAGAAGCCATTAACAAGTTTGAATCAAATCCAAAAATTGCAACGCTAATCAGAGAGTAATGTTGGAAATACAAGAGAGCAAAAGGAATGTTTGGAATGTCGGCAGCCAAATATGACATGGCACGAATTGATGTACCTAGGTATAGATGATGGATGACCTATGGAGTACAAACTCCTGAGCTACAACACTTTGCTATTCGAATATTGAGTCGGGGAGCAAGTTCATCAGCTTGTGAGAGGAACTAGAGTTGCTTTGACCACATCCTTTCCAAAAAGAGGAATAAGTTGTTGTATAGAAAGTTGGGAGATTTTGTCCATGTTCACAGCAATTTAAAATTGTTCATGAACAAATCAGCAAATGACTCTTCTTCACAACAACAAATTCCTAAAGAAATAGCAGTGTCAGTTACAGATGAGCCTAACTTTTTAGATGAAGAATTGAATAGTGATACGGATGATGATGCTACATCATCTCAGCCAAGTGCTCTTGATGACTTGGAGCTTTTTTGAAGTTCTAAAGTCTTGACTCTTATTGTACCTTTTTGACAAAAAAAACACCTTTGCAATCGTGATTTCAAATGTTTCTTATGATTTATATTTTATAAATGTGTCATCTTTTTATAATGATTTCAAATCTTTTTAGCAATGTTAAAACCATTTTGACAATTTTGAGGATATATTACTTCTTCTTTTTTAAATTACATAAGACGAATTTAATGCAAAAAAAAAATCTGAATTTTTTCCTTCCTGAACTCATCTGAATTTTAATGTTGCCAAACTCGAACTCAAATTCAAACCTTGTGACTTAGATACTAAGTATTGTAAACAAATATGAATTTATGAATCACAATAAGCGTACAGAATGAAAATATAAAACCAATCACACACACAACAAGAAAACAATATTGGCAATACAAACTGAGACAGCGACTTACACATATAACAGCTTTGTAAAAGTAAATCTCTGAGAAGATGTGAGGAATCATTCAAAGTCGTCTCTACCAGTCATGCAACACATTGTGTACAATCTAGCGAAATAGGAGCAGAATAGACATCATGGCGAAGATGAGATGCTGTATCTTTGGTCAGTCACGGAAAAGGTGGTTCTACATTGTGACCATCGACAAAGTAGTGCCAACATACATAGTTGGATCTCTTGTAGACAGGGAGCTATCCTGAACCCTATACGAACCCCAGCCCTTTGATCCGGTTGCAGTTGACACACGACTACAAGATGGTTGCATTGCGACCAGGACGTGTTCCAAAAGTGTATGCGTTGAGCTGCCACCGTGCTCATAAAGGCCAAAGGAGGAGTTCAACTAGCCATAGTCTAGTCATAAGGTGGGGTAATTGCCATTATGATGCCTGAGTTCGTGACCTTCTGGACATGCTTCCTGTAACGGGTACTTCGTAATTCGCTGGCTTAAGGAAGATTCCAAATTTACCAAGCCAGAAAAGATGGTGACTACCAAAAATTGTCTTTTATAAGTAAAATAGGTAATGCAGGTTTTTCTCTAGTAAGGGCAAGAGAGAGTTGAAAGAGAGATATGGCTCTCTCTAAGGCGAGCTAGTCATGTCTTGACGAGGAGGAGGGAAAAATCTTGAGATATAAATAGGAAATAGAAGTAAAACTTGCCTGATAAAAGCTTCTGGATTGTCGCTCTGGCCTCCTTCCAAGCAGGTCTTCCCATTGCCATGAATGCATTCAAAGTCCCCTATCACATTCATTTGAGAGTCATCTACATCGCTCGGCACAAGACAACTAAACAATTCAATGCAGAAAACAATCATTACTTGTACTAACCTCGAGAAAACAGTGAGAACCTTTGAGAAGAGGCCCATTAAAGAGCCCAGCTCTACAGATTGCACTGAGGTCCAATACATAGTCACCAATTGCCACTCCAGCTCTAGCCTCTTCCCCAGGACTGGGCTTAAACACCCCATATGGCAGATTCTGCAAGGAAAAATGAGACTCTACATCGACTGGGATAAAACTCTTCATATCTACTGCTATATTAAATGTTTTTAGCAACTAAGCAGAGCATGTAATGGGGCTAGTTTTAAGGCCATTAAGTGAGATCTTTTATAGCAAACTCCAACTGAAACCTCCGACATTGAAACAAAATGAAAGAATCGAATAAAATAAGGTGGTGGTTATATCTAACTTGCAATGACACGTGAATTTGTGTTCGCTGTTATAGCTTGAGGCCGCTTCGAGACGAACACGTGAATTTGTGTTCGCTGTTATAGCCTGAGGCCGCTTCGAGACGAATATTGGCTGTTCCCTCCATCGTACCATTTGACTGGACGCTGTTCCCTGACGTTGCTCCAGCCACCAACCACATTTTTTTTTTTTGGTTGTTGTTGGAGATACTCCGAGGGGGTCCCTAAAACTCGCAGGGATCACAACCCCCACCTCATCGAATACTTTGCACTCAGCAAGACTTGATCCTTTGTGGGCTCATTTACAACCTTTCAACTTCACCAATAGACGAGAGACCATTGACACCAACCACATTTTTTAAGGAAGCAACTCCACGTAGAATTTTAGGAGTTATCCAAAAGTTTATTTTATTAACCAAACTTGGAAAAATTAGGGAAGGGTTTTAGATTTAGTGTTTCAAATTGAAAGATTCCTACAATGAATACTCCTTGAATGCATCAATTGTTCCATTAATATCTTTAAATACAAGGTGTCACATTAACACGTATCAAGTCAACTCCCAATAACTAGTGGCAAAGAGTATGACAAATTTGAATTTTGGGTGATTTTGCATTTCATAAAGATGGAAATGCTCTTATGCTCAAATAAATGTCTTTAAATACAAGGCCATAATAATTTGTTACATTAACATGTACCAAATCAACTCCCACCAACTAGTAGAAAAGAATATGACAAATTTGAATTTTAAGACTTTGAATTTTGGGTCATATTTGCCTCATTTGGGATTGATCTTGCATGTCATAAAGATGGCAATGCTTTTATGCTTAAATGAATATCTTTAAATACAAGGACATAATAATTTGTCACATTAACATGTACCAAGTCAACTCCCAACAACTAGCAAAACAGCATATGACAAATTTAAATTTTAAGACTTTGAAATTTGGATCATGTTTACCTTATTTAGGATTGATCTTGCACATCATGTCTTTAAATACAAGGGTGTTACAATTTACAACATTAACGTGTATCAAATCAACTCCCAACAACTACTAAAAAAGAATTTGACAAATTTGAATTTTAAGATTTTGAAGTTTACCTCATTTGAAATTGATCTTGCATGTCATAAAAATAACCCCTAAGAATAGAAGTACTATTAATAAAAGATAAATTTGTAGAAATCATAAGTAATAAATGAAATGAATATATCAACATACATAAATATATAAGTTTCATTGTAAAAAGAAAACTACATTGATATGAGAGACTACATTTTACAACATATACACAGATACAATCCCTCTTAACTAGCACATACTAACATTTATAGTAAGTTGGAATTGTAGAGTCTACTCTTTGGGGAGGGGGCTTGGGTTGGGGCCCATCATAGAAGGAAAGGATATCATTGTGCTCATAGAAATGTATGAGCATAAGGGATGCAAGATACTTGAATTTGAAGGTTACAAAAAGATATCAGTTTGGAATGAGCTAACGAAAAATGGCAAGGGGCATGGGGTAGTGACAATCCTAGTTAGGAAAGAATGTGAAAGAATAAAAAATATAGAAAAGAAAGACTCAAATGACCAATACATATGGTTGTAGATAACATATGGGGAATCTATAATTTGGCTCGCAGTGTGTTATTTTGCTCCATATGGTTCCAAAGTGTACAAGAAAAGGGATCTAAATAGAGAAGATATATATGAAGCACTAAAAGGAGACATAAAAAGTACTTTGTCATATGCAATATTATTCTATTAGAAGACTTTAATGCAAGAATGGCAAATAATCAAGCTCTTTGTATTGTTAAGGAAGTGGGGCAAAATAGCAATCCATTGTGGTTAGAGAAAGAAGAAAAATAGAGGTGGAAAAGGGTATCTTAGGACTCAAAAGGTGGAATTTTGTCTTTTGGTGCAAATTTGTTAGGGATTTGCAGCCTTCATGGCTTGATCAAATGTAACAGCATAAACACATGGTTGAACTTAGGAACTTTCACATGTCATACCTACAATGGATAAATCATAGTGGACTACTCATTTGATCGCAAAGAATTATACCAAGGATAATGGAGGTGGAAATAGGGAGCTTCCCTACAGAGTTAAAATTTGATCATAGCCCTATTTATGTAAAGTTTGGAATGCAAAAATTTGACCAGCAAAGAACTATTCCTCAACCACACAAAAGGGTGGAATCTCAAGACAAAATTCCTCTAACTCGTGAGAATTAAGACGTATTTAAAAAAAGCCTGAAAAATAGTTACTAGAAATTAAAAATGTTGGTAGCCCTGGCAAAAATCATTTAAACATAATAAACAATGACAATTTGATGTTAATCATTCATAAGGCTCTCATAGCATACAAAAGAGCCAAGGGCATAAGGGATCCCAAAATAATTTTATAGCAAAATTTGTGGTATGATGAAGAGTGTAAAGGCAGTAAAAAGAAGGTTGAAAATATCAGGGAGGGAACATGTGAAAAAAAAATTGTATAGAAAATTAGTGAGATCAAAAAAAGAGGAGTGCATGATACTAAGGAGGGAATTAATTTCTCTTGGAAAGCACAACCCAAGGGGTTTTTGGAGGGAATTGCAGGAAACTAGAGTAATCAATGAGAATATTATCACAGGTGTCCAATGGTCATAATATGTTAAAATGTTGTATGAAAGAGAACAAGATAAACCCCTCATTTGGTAATTAACACTAAAGCCAAACTTTTTTCCACAAAGGACATCAAAGTTGGAATTAAAGCATTAATGGTAGGAAAGGCTCAAGACATCGACAAGTTAAAGATAGAATACTTGAAATAAGGTTTAGAACTCTTGGCATTGAATATCAAAAAGATTTTCAACATGGTCATTCAACATGGTTTTCCAACAAACTGGACAACGAGCGTTAGTATCCCTCTCCTCAAGATGGTGATGTAAACTTTCATCAAATTATTGCACCATAATGATTAATCCTTTTTGGAAAGCTCTTTGGAAGCATGGTGGAATGAAGAATCAACCTTTGGGATGAGGAGGGTAAGACGGTGAAAGGGAAAGCTAGTTTTAGACCAAAGCATTCTATAATTGACCACTGCATTGCTCTTAGGCACATGGTTGAATTTTTTTTGGGATAAATAGGAGAGTGAAGTTTTTTGTTGTTTTGTTGACTTCAAAAAGGTATTTCATAATGCTAGAAACAAACTTTAGGATGAAATGGAAGAGATTATAATTTCAAAAGAGTATAGGGTTGTTTCCCACAAATTTTATGGTCAAGTTCAAGACAACATCAAAAGAAGGGATAGTCTATCTAAGTGTTTTGGAAGCGACATTGGTGTCAAACAGAGTCTATGGTTGTCTCCCACTTTGTTTAGGTTATACATAAACAACTTAGAGGAGTGGTTAGACAAGCAGGGAGGTGAGGATTTATTCTTAGCCACTTATGTGATCAAGTTGTTGTTATATGCAGATGACCTTTCCTTAATGGAAATATCAAAAAATAGTCTACAAGAACATCTAAAAGCTATAGAGTTGTTTTGTCAGGAAGTGGGAATGCTTGAGTGAATATCAACAAAACCAACATCATGATCTTTACTTTGAAAAGAGCTAGGAAGCAAATAAATTTTGAGTTTGAGGGAAACTCTTTGCAGGTGGCAAATGAATACAAGTATTTGAGCCTTAATTTTTTGCAACAATATCAGTTATGAGACTTTTAGAACAAAAAGAATATAAGGGGGATGGAAACATCTATACTTGCTTCAAAATATATGTAGATTAGTTGAGTTATGGAACTAGAAAAAAGAAGAATTTGTTTAGACTACTTGTTAAACCTGTGATTTTGTATGGTTGCAAAGTTTGGGGCAGTAGCACGTCAACTTCTAAATGGAGGCAAATAGAAAGATGAAAAAAGCACCTAATCACAAGAAATTTCAAAATAAAAAGCATGGTCCTGTATGAGATATTTTAGATGAAGCTAAAGCATTTCTAATTGAATTGGCAACAATAATTTGGCTATTAAGCTATTTGAAGAGAATTGAGAATATGGGGGAACACCACTGGCCTAAAATTGTGATGGAGGAAAACTTAACTAGAAGAAAGAGCATGTGGATGAAGAAAAATGTCAAGTGGATGAACAAATGGAGCATCAACATGTAGGAGATCCCAAACACAAGTGTGAAAATTAAAAGGTATGTAAAAGAGAAATTCAAATATATCATGTGGGCAAAATAGCTTGGGTGAAAAAGAGAACATTATGTTAAACATTTTAACCCCGCATATGACCACGATCAAAAGTATTATTTAGGAGAAAATATAACATGGAAAGCTAAAATGTTAATAGCTCAACTAAGAACTGACTCAAACCTTTTGAGCTATAAAATGAGAAGATGAAAAATACCCAAAGAGGAGTGGATGGATAGGATTTTTTTGTTTCTACTCATTGAGATTAATGGAGATAGAGTGACACTATATTATGCAACATAAGGCATGCAAGGAAATTTGGTACAATTACATAGATTTATTGAAAATTAGATCTTTAGAAATCTTTTGTGAAGAGGATAAGATATAAAAATAACTAGTTACCTTATCAAAATACATAGCAGAAGAAATAAAATCAACAAAGAGTTAGACAATAATGATAACTGGTGGGGTTGTGTTCCAGTTCTTGGGTCCCATGGATTGGTTGGTCTCGTGGATGTCAATAAAAACTTTCATTCATTAATTCATTCAATTCTTCACAAAAATTTTCATCTAACCTTCTATTTGATTTCTAATGTTAGCAGATTCTAATGCTCCTAGTCACTTACAATTAACAATATTACTACGAGTTTAGTATGAAACTATGACCATCTTCGAACACATTTAAAAAATGTGTACATCCCAATATCATGATTGATATTCTTATCAAAATGAAATTGCATACAAAATTATTTGGCATTGCCTCCAAAGTTTTACAATGAATCACTTCAACTATTTGCAAGGAAAAAATTTATGAAAATTTAGGCCATCTTCTATATCATGTAACTATTGCTACCATTATATTGCCACCATTGCACCATAAGTTATGTAATGGCCTCATGGTTGTTTTCCCATGTTCTAATGTTTTCATGTAATGTAGATTTTGTTAATGTCCTTCAAAATTAAAGAAGTCTTTTACATCAAATATATTAAGTCTTAAAGTGTGGTTATTATTCTTTTTTATGATTTTTTTTGCGTATAATATACAAATTATCAAGATGTATAACCTATTATAATGTTAAAACTTCGCTTAAAATCATGATATGTTATTGATTATATTAGATTTAGCTAGTCTTATAAGTCATTTTAATTGGTGGGTGTGGGTCGTCATATTGGGTATTATAGCTAAAACTGATTGAAAATATATATTTTTTAACCATGATTTAGATGGCCTTTGATTAGGGGAATGCAACCATGGCCTAGTTGTAGCATAATGTCATCAAACTTCCAAAGTATTCCTAGTGGATAAGTGTGAAGCATTTAACCATTGCTATCAAATTGGTAACCCACTTACAAGCATACAATAAGCTTAATATGATCTTCCTATTGGTTGAGATTTAATCTTAGCTTTTTTTGGAGGCTCAAATATTTTAGTTGTTGCACTATTTCCTAATACCTTAATAATATTAGACCTTTGGTGTGTTATTCACTTGTGGAGAGTTCCTAGTGTAGTTTTCCTCTAAGATCATGTTAACAATTATCTAGTCATAGTCTAGTAAATAGTTGTGGTAAGTAGTAGAAGTTTGTAGTGAGTTACAAGTGTTGTAGTTATAGACACCTAAAACTGTCTAACACATTTCTTTTAAATTCAACATTATTTCCCATCATCACTCATCTACCCCTTCATCACCATTAATTAAATAGATTATTTAATTTATTTAGTTTGACTTTGTGCATTCCTCTAAAAATAAATAAAATCATTATTTTATTTATTTCCTAAAAAATATCAATTTTATCTTTATTCCTTTAACTCTAAATTTAGTGACCATTGCTAAATTTAGTGAATTGTCTGAAAAGCAAACTCAATTCACTTTCACTCACTTCCACTTCACCCTCTCATGTAATCAATCCTCTGATTCATGCATTCACTTAACTCATCACACCCCCTCATCCTACCACATGTCATGTGCATGTTCATCATGATCTCTCCACAATTCCCCTATGTTGTTCTCATCTCACATCCTACACTATTGATTTGAAATCTATGAAAGCTATAAAACACCCATCTTTTAGCCATTCAATCTCTCCTCAAATTGGCATCTAAACTATACTCATTTTAATATTGCTTTTGCTAACAAGGTTATGCTAAGTATTTGATCAATTCACATACTATTCAAATAGTATAATTTTACATCTTATAATGGAGTAAGGCTATAAATTTTTGGTGGACGTGAAGTAATTAGATTAATTTATGTTATTTGCTTTCATATTTGATTTGTGCACACACTTCATTGAGATTAGGTCTTTTCGATCATTTAAATTGGTTCTTTATTATTACTATCATTTCCTTTATTTGAATTTATTGAACATAATTTCTACTATTCATAGTAATTAAGCATGGAGTCTTATCTTAGTCTAGTATTTCTATGTTCCCAACCTCAATTCATTTGGAGAACTCATAACCACACAATTATATAAGTATGTCATGAGTAGTGTGTAGGATAGTAAAAAAGATTGTGTGGCATTCTTGGAGTGCATGCAGTTATTCCTAGAGGCATGGTGATGTTCTAGGGGATATAAATAGGTACTACAATTAGCTGGCATTAATAATTTTTTTATCTTTACTACCACAAACTATGGATATTGTTTATTTGTAGTGAAGCAAAATATGTATGTAGTTCAAGAGATTAAGGTCAATATCCTTTGACTTATAGTAACAATGATTCATTATGTGCAATGGTTGTTCATATGAAGAATTCATGTTACATGTAATGCACCTCATGCTAACATCATGGTAAAGTCATGAGATGGTTGTGTGATTATTGGTATTAGATGTAGTATTTAGATAGTTTTAAGGTTAATATTCCATGAATATGATTATATATATCTAATTGTGCATATGCACCAAGGTTGGACAAAGTGAGATTGATTGGATGTGTTATATCTTGAAGGTGTTAAGTCCTATTTGGAGATTGTATACTATTGGTCTATAAATTAAGACTATGTGAAAGTGACCTATTGTATTTGACGTGTCTTTCCTAAATAATAGAATTGTTAATTTCTATTTGTTAATGGGATTTTTTTGGTAATAGTTTTCCAAATAAATATCTCCCATGTGTATTTGTAATTCATGTATAATTTTATGTTCTTCCTTTAATGTTTCCTAATTGAATTTTGTAACAAAAATAACTATGTTTGATCATATAATATTAAGGTGTTCTAGTACCCCATTCTATTAGTCAATTGTATTGAGGAATAACTTCCCAATAGACATCAACTCAATGTGTAACAATCCATTATATTCAAGTCTAGAAAAATTAATACAAGGATTAGTCAAAAACTAATAAACCCATACAACTTTAAAATATATTTAAGGTTGCAGGGTTTGATATAATCATATTTGATAGAGAAATAAGTATTTGATTCAAAAATGTATTTGATTTCCCCTTTTAAAGCAATGATTATTCAAATACTATTAAACACACAAATTTCTATCCAATATGCTTCAATTACTTATTCAACACCTACCTAGGTACTTGTCACATAAGGTAGGTCCCTTCATATTTTCATAAACTATGCAACCATAATTGAAACCATGCAAGGGGTTGCTTCAATAAGAAACCAAAGGAATAGATTTTATAAATTCCACAATTTTCAATGTTCACACATGCTAACTTAGAATATTTCCATTACTTTGGGATGACAATTATGGCCCCAAGTGAAGTAAGATGCAAACATAGATGCCCATGACTAAAAGTAGATAGGCCATATTATCAAATATTTATTTATTCATTTCAAATTATTTATAACGTTATTTCAAACATGTTTTCTATAATTTATTAATTGTAGTTTATGAAGTGGGATATTCATATATAATGGATTATTTTGGTATCTTCATTGCATTTTATTTTTATTGTTTTAAACTATGTGATTTGATAGAAAATAAAACTTGGTGACATAGTATTTAGCATTCTTTTGAACACAATCCATGTATACCCTATGACAATGTAATTAGTTAATTCCTATGATAAGGTCTAAAATCCCAGTGGTATAATAAATAGATCTAGCTTTGTTGAAATGGTTCCTAGATCTATTTCTACTTGTTCTAACTCCATAGTAACTTTTTTATTTCATACAAATATAATACTCTACATTATATCCATCTTTTAGTTTGTATGGATGTAATTCCATGTTTTTCAAGACTATTCATGAAGGGGGGAATGAATGTAGCAACATAACAAAGTAGGATAAAAATACTTTAATTAGAGAACTTACCTTGAAATTTTACGAGGATAAATCCTAGCAACCTCCTACACCCATAGCATATATTTGATGCCTAAAACCATTTCCAAGTTTAGTTTTAAGACATTACCAAGATAAAATGATCCTTGGATCCATATGGATCCATAGTTAAATATTTCTAAAGACTATTTTTAAGAGAAGGAAATGAATGTAGTGTCTTAATAAAGTAGTCCCACCAATACTTTGATT
Source organism: Sequoia sempervirens (assembly GCA_007258455.2). Classification (NCBI taxonomy): domain Eukaryota; kingdom Viridiplantae; phylum Streptophyta; class Pinopsida; order Cupressales; family Cupressaceae; genus Sequoia; species Sequoia sempervirens. The sequence continues at coordinate 65,083 of VDFB02042188.1, forward strand.
AGAGAACTTACCTTAAAATTTCACAAGGACAAATTCCAGCAACTTGCTATACCCATAGAATAGATTTTTTGCATAGAACCATTTTCATATTTATTTTTAATACATCACCAAGATAAAATGGTCCTTGGATCCATAGTTAAACACCCTCTAATAGGTCCTTTATTCTAAATAAGGATCATGATTGGTCTTGTTGCCCTAGATCTAATTTACCATCATAGATGTCTGACATGTATAATTTTTGTGATTATTTATGTCATTCTACCACTTAAGAGTTTTGTGTGTAGGTTAGTGAATGTATTTCTATTTTTTGGTTTCTTTATATACTAACATTCTTTTAAACTAAGTGCAATGATACCAATCATAGAAACAACAAACCATTTTACAAATAATTTATCAATCATTCTCATAAAAAGCATGAATAAAATTATCATTGTTTATATACATGTAATTGAAATGAATAAACTATTCATGTCAAATCCTACTCAATGAATCAACACGTGCTTTAAGAGGTGAATTTGATGAAGATTCTAATCCATTAAATATGTAAAAATAGGCCTCACGTTCAACTTTCCTCGAAGAAACAACTTTCTTAACATCTTATAGTTGTCAAATAACCACATCATAGGACATAAAATAAACTATTTTCCCACCCTAAAATATTAGATACGGTATATGGAGAGAATATTAGTAGAAATATCAAGAACAAGAACATCCTCAATGCAACCATCTTGCAATCAAATGGTGTTTGTCTCCAAAATTAGATTTTGTGAAGATTTACCCACTATAATGTGAGAAGAACTACTATTGAAAAGAGACTCAAGTAGATCATGTCAATTGGTCATCGAATTTGAAGGACCTGGATCAAGTGTCCAATTATCTATAGATGAATACAACTTTCATGCAAAAATATCTTACCCTTTTCCTACAGGAGAGGAGTCAAAGAGAGAAATATTGTGTCATTGCATAGCCTCCTCTAATATCTCTAGCTTCTTAAAGCAATGAACCTCAACATAACTAGGAATTTTATAAAAATTCAAAGTGCTACTTGTATAGTCTAAACTAATGTATTGTAAACTTCGTAGCACCTATACACTTCAGAGGTTTATCTAACTGAACAATCTACTCAACATTACTTAAGACTACATTAAATTATCAACCCAAGGTTTGTAAGCTTGTGATGGTGAAACATTATATATGCCTTCAAAGACTCAAAACTACTTAAGTTACCCTATTCAAGTTATTCTACTTGCTGGAAACTCACAAAATTACAAAATAGTAAAAGACATAACCAGAACTAGTGGCTACGAGTGCCTATAGCTTAGACTGTAACTGAACTGTTGCTAATGAAATGATACTATGACAAATCAAAATTGATAAAAACTAATGACTCGACTAAATTATCCTCTGGAGTACTACTAGTTAACCATTGCTTCCATATTCATAAGCATTCATTAACAATAAGCGAGATAAGAGATTTTAGTTAACTTGCATATAGTTCATGAAGTAATGATAAATGAAAAACAACCATTAAACAAAAATAAATAACTAAAAATGAAGTGAGGAACAATACCTTGAGTGGCCTGCTCAAGTGGTTGTTCTCACTTTAACTAAACCCAAATCTAACTAACAGATTCTACATATCCCACAAAATTAACTCCATTCATTGGATATCATGAAAGATTACAAAATATCTTTCCACAAATTATATTCAATCATTTTGAATATTTCATGTCTTGAAACTGAAAATAATTGAGAACATAAAATTGAAAAACCAGCTTATCTATGGATTCAACCAACAACTATATACAAGCTTGAGGGAATCTTATTCAAAGCAACAACTTAACTGAAATCATTAACTCCACTCCTAGATATTAAAGCGTAGAGTTAAGAGTGATTTATTCAACCTATAACTGAAAAGGAAAAAGAATCCTAATAGGACTAAAACTCTGTCAAAACAAAATTGCATGTAAACATACAAACATTTGTCAAAATCCTGTGAGTGAAGGAGACCTCTTCTTTAGAGTTTATTAACTGGTTATAATAACACAGGTTAAACCTCCATCAAGTGCCTTTAATCAACAATCATCACATTCAATCTAATTTGGAACTCCCATGTTTGTTGTCCCGAACTCCTTTTGCTACGGGTTCCTACAACTCTTCAACTACCATGTGCCGATGTTCCTCATTGGCTGAAAAAAGGTTAATTTTGCAAAGTATTGTACAAAAAACTAACTATCATAATCAAAACATAGCATTCCATCAACATTTCATACATATCTTTATAAAAACCATACAATACTAGTATATTATTACCATATTTCCATCATTATATTTTAGGTTCAAGTCTGCATAATAGATATGAAAGGATAGTGCAATTGTTACCTATTTTTCACTCTACGCTCAATAGGTAGAGCTGAATGAAGTTCAGCTATTATAGGTACAGGAAATTTTCATATGTTGCTGATAAAGTGTTCATTGATCATCATTGAGATCATCTTACATATGTGTCATAAGTTTATTGTGCAAATGTTTAAAACAGAAAATTAAGAAAATTTGCATAATGATACTTTTATTTATTTTGTGAAATGTTGTATCTCGCACAAGTCGCGAGAGTAACTGAGTTTGTTTCTGACAATCAAGAGATGAATACAAAATTTAAATGGACAGACTACACTGCTGAAAATCACATAAACGTAAAAAAGAGAAGCAATTCATCATTGCCTATAATGATGAATCACTTTCGTTGGTGCTTCTAGCCGTCGTGCCTCCAAGCAGTTGCAGCCTCGCTTCATCGCTCCGTGTACCTACAAAATCGTTAAGGAAATGGTATTAGAGTTATACTCTAAGCAATGGTGAATTACTTTCTGCCTTACGCCTATGCTACAGACATAAATGTAATTTGTGTTAAACCAAGCATTCATCAGATAATTGAAATAAAGATCGAGCGGAAAGACATAATTCAATGGAAGCTTTCAACTTCTTTTATTTTGCTAACATGTTTGTTTCAGTGTGCAGGAATAGGTTTATCATGTTCAAATTCTTTTCATTAGATATGTGGAGTAAAACGGGCTCCCACGAGGGTTGAGCCCGACATATCGAAAGGATACACTCTCAGGTTACATACAAGAGTTCATTAATGTTGTCGAAATCAGTCATCAAAAGAGTTAAAGAAATAGTCAAGATAAGCAGCTTTATTTCAAGCATATTCAAAAAAGAAAACAGCTTGAGCGTACAATATATCTTCGCTCTTCGTATCAAGGAAGGATCAAACAGTGTAAGAACTCATCATTTTCATTGTGTTCGTTTCAGCTCTACTTTATTTTTTCACATTACATCTAAATAAAGTGTCGAGCCTCTTTGCATTAAAGAGAAACATAATACTTGAGTAAATGGAATGTTTTCATCAACTGTATCACTGTACAGGACAGATTTGCAACAGTCTATTTTTCTATTAATTCTTCATACAGAAGGCTGCAAATTTTATCTTAAGTCAACATTCAAGAATAATGGAAGCTACAGTTTCTAGTTCATAAGATGCAATATCTTTTATCAAACTGGCATACAGTGTTACAAGTGTCAGTGAGATAGCAATGGAGCATGAGTTTTCAGCATTGATTAAATAATGGAGTGCCCGTTTTCAATGATAATCACTATTTACAAGATATCCAAAAATAGCAGCTATAGGATTTTCACTTTCTTCAATGTTAAAAGATCATCATTTCATTAAAATTATGTTTCAGCTCTGTTTGGCATTTTTGCATTGCATTCTAATTAAGTGTAGAATCTTTTACAATGAAGAAAGGGATTACATCAAGAGGCATTCAGTTGTTTCTTATAATTTCAAACATTTATATAGTTCAAGAGATTGATGAGGAATAACAAAGTGAAGCTATATGCGTGCTACAGTTTCTAGTTCATAAGATGCACACAGTCAGGATAACGTTTCACTAAAAGGCCATATTCAATGGACATAGCTCAGGCCATACAAAGTGGAAAATATGGCAAAGAATATTTACCAGTCAATTCATTGTAAAATCTGTTATCAATGGTGGAAATTAGCTACAACCAACTTTCAATATCTTGTCAAGTGACAGTATAGTCATGGTGGATGCATTATTCTGGAAGTTAGTGGAAAGATTTTTACAAGAAGATAATGCACAGCTAAAATAAAAATAATTTTCAGTCACATGTTAAGCATAGCTGAGTGTTTTCTTGCTGTATTGATTATAATTGAACAATGGGAGATCAAAAAAAATGCAAAGAATTTGGAGCAACAAAAGAGGTGGTTACTTTTTTTTATCATTCTAGAAGTGTTTCTTACAAAGACAGTCAAATAATTTCTGCTTCCTAGCAGTCAGAAATAAAAGATAACATACAGAAAATCCATGTTTATTGTTTCAAAACAACACAATATTATGACTATCTCAGCTCAGAAAAGCAGTTTTTTCAGCTTTCAAATGCAAGCTAGGTACAGGGTTCAAGTTCAAACATCCAGGAAACGTCAGGAGCACACAAATTTCATAATGCCCAGATGGAGGAATATTCAGCTCAGTAACAATATTTATCGGCCCTAGGCATATGTCATATATTCGTGCTAAAATCTTATAGAGAGCACAAAGGATTTGGGTTTTAGTTTTTATTCATGTCTATGAAAACCATTTAAGCATAAGGAAAAATCATTGAAGATATTGAGCACGAGGATTTTTGGTTTATACTCAGATCCAAAAGTCAAGCCCGTGGCCTGAAGGAGATTTTTCGCATATACCCAGATGAGATTTTGAACTGGGAAATACATCTTCTTTGCTATCATGAATATTTGAAGCTTCAAATACAGGAAATACAGAAAATCAAATATTATTTACAGTACCCAGAAGTCTTAAAGTTGTCTCAGAAATATGGAAAAAAACAAAAGGAAATCTTCATGTACCAGCTTAAGAGTGAAGATTTTTGCAGATTCAAAAGAACAAAGACACAGATTCGAATTTTTAAAGCAAAGATTGTTCTTTGTTTGTCAAAATACTTCAAAGATATTCAATGGTGCTTCAAGAAGTAAAGAAAGCTTTTAGAAATGCATAGGAAAAACAAAAAAAATCAGACTATTATCTCAAAATACCTCCAAAAATCTTCTTATTTTCGAATTTGAAGAGTGTTTGAAAAAAGTTTGTAGCTTCAGATCTTCATGGCGGCCAAGTTAGATGCAGATTCTTGACAAAATTCGAAGCAAAAGCTCAGATAAATGAAGGAACATCATCTAGGAACATAAAATCGCGCTTAATGCTTCCACGTTTTTTATAAAAAACGTCTTATGTTCTTAGTTTGCCCATGAAACAGGCAGATTCTTCCAAAGTTTGCAAGAAAATCACAGAGAAGTCTTCAAGCATCACTCAGAACCAAAAAAACACGCCTCAATGGTTCACATTTTTTAGGAAAAAATGTCATACGCTGTTCCAATTTGACCAAAAAAGAACAGATCTGAATTCTCATTGCCAAAAATACCAGAAAGACAAGCTCGTGGCTAGGGTTTGGGTAGTGGCGGCTGTTTTTCTCAAGCTTCTCTAAGTCGAATGCAAAATGAATGATGAGTTTTAGGGTTTGAGTGCTCTCAAAAGCCCTAATTCGAATGATGTGTTCTCTTGACTTTTGCTTGGAAATTAAAAAGAAAAATCATTTCATTTTTTGAATATTTCATGGTCTTGATTCTTTAGGGTCAATCGACCTAATTATGCTGAAGGGGCCTGAACACTTTGCATGGTGTTTATGAAAAAATCAAACATTCAATTAAATATTAAAAGTAATATAGCTATTACTCCAATATTTAAGAAGTTATTACCAACGGTTAAAATATTAAAATAATCATTTGATGATTATTTTTAATATTTAATTAAGTTAAGCTTTTCTCAAATTCATGTAAGAGTATAAGTGAAGACAATTGAGGATCTAATCATGCAAGTGGAGTAAATTATGGAGTTTGCCTTTCAGTTTCAGAGGAGTTCCAATTATTATGGGCGGATTGGTAAAAAAGAGGCAGTTTTGCATGCTTTAAGCCACTTTTTCAGAGAGTTGCAGTTCAATTGGAATAGTGCGTGTATCAATTATGGCTTGGCAGTGAGTTTGAGCTTGATTGGACTTATTTTTGCATGGTTTTGGGCCTCCTTTTCAAACATATTTTCTTCTGCTCGGATTTGGCTTTGGAGTTATCGCCCTTTCTTGGAGTTCGACTTTCAGTTATTTTTGCATGCCTTTTGGAAAGGTTTTTGTATATATTGAAAAACTTAACTATTTTTCAATTCAGTTCTTGTTTTCTACCTTTGCCTTTAGCAAAGAAGATCATTTTGTAACTCAGTTTTCAGATTAATATAGGAGTGTTTATTACAGGTTTGAAGTGTGTAATTGCAGAAGATTCCTTTGAGTTCAGTATTTTAGAGTTTGCCTTCTAGATTTCGAGCATCGTTTTGTGAAGAATTTGATCAAAGAATTATTGTGTTTCAGTTCTGAAACCTCTGACTTTTTCTGTCTTTTTCACATATCTGTATGCAATTTAGTTTAAGTTCACTGGTTATGCACTGTGCTTATTAATCGATTAATAAATTTTGTCGTGAAAACCTCGTTTTCCTTCAATATTGCATTAAATCAAAGCCTCTGTTTAAATCATTCAAGTGATTAAATTATTGAATCAGGTTGTGCAGATTAGAGTGTTGAGAAGTTATTGTGAGTCATAAATGCAAGTCATTATCATTTAGGTGCAATCACCTCTCGTAGCTTTAGAATTTCAATTCAAGCAAGCTTTTTATCTCTTTCCCAGCCAAGTCAGTTAGTTTTTAGGAGGTTTTCATCAAGGAACCAGCCCTCTCTGGAGATTGATTCTAAGTTTTAGGCAACCCACAGGCCTGAGAATCATTCCATGTTTCAACAGATTGCTAGATTTAAATAGTCAAGTGTTTCGAGTGCAATCTGAATTGACAACAGTAATATAGGAGCATTGTCTAGAAAGTGTATCTAAAAGTGTCTCAAAATATGTACGAAAACAACAAAAAATGAGTTATTATCTAGACCTATCACTACCTATCTTTTTCTTCATCTTGGAGGTAGATTGACCTGATTTAAACGAAGTGGAAGGATTGAACTTGAGGATGTTCTATTTTGATTTAGAGGAAGAATCACAACTTGTTCAAGAGATTCTATCTTAGTATAATTTTTATTCTTACCTCTACCCTTGGAATATTGAGTCGTCAAAGGTTGACTATGATAACTAGGAAGCACATCCATATGAATTAACTTGGCATGCTCCCTAGTAAGATGCTTTTAAAACAACTCAAATCCAAGCATCTTAAATTCATCCCTCGAGGCGTTCATAGTAAAGTAGAAGGTAGATGAAAACACCTAAAATAGGCCCTTCAATTTTGACATAATCAAGAATATTTTTTTAATTAATTTTATCATGTTCACATCCTTTCAACTGTGACAAAATCAATTTGAACTTTATAAAAAAATCTTGAATGACCTAGGAAAATCATCCAGAGAGTGATGTCAAATATACCTATAGTTGCAAATTTACAACTTGTTTTGCTACCATACAATCCACCAAGTTTTTCATATAGTTAGGTGTTCTACACTTTGCAATATTAAATAATAAATTATCAAATACATGTAATCCCATGAGCCCCATGGCATCATTTGATTTTTTCTTATAAGAAAAATTTTCAAACTTAATGAACTCAAGAAGTTTATCATTTAACATTTGTTGAAGTACTTTAAAATGTAGTAGTTATCTCATTTTTTATTTCCATGTGTAATAGTTGTGTCGAGTGAGGAGCTCAATAGTCTTAGGTTCTACTATGACTAGTAGAAAACACCAAGAGAGGAAAGACACGAGGATGCTTAAATCATTCCTTACACCCCCAAAATCTATTAATTAGGCAAGTGCAACCCCCCAACAAAACATAATGATTAATTTGTACAATTTCAATAATTAATAAGCTTAAATAAATCATTTATAACACATGGTGAATTTTACAATTTGTAAAAAAAATCAAAAAAGGAAAATATAGGTTATAATAAGATTATTTATAATTTTTTGAGAAATTTCAAAAACCAAAATTTCCAAAATTTGACTCTACATACTAAAGTTATGTATTTCACAAAAAAGGAATGTAAATATAACTTTAAGCTAAAAAATAAAGCATTTGGAGCCAAATTTATAAAAAAAAAATCACCTATACCATTACAGAGTATGTAGAATGAGATTTCAAATACTTATTTGAATGTGAAAAAATACGTCAATGGGTTAAATTTATGCTTTGTAAAAAAATACCCCTTAGGGTCTAGAAAGTATGACTTGGCTACTTTTAGGGTGGCTCATGGGTGGTGTCACCTAGCTAAGCAAAACAAAGATAATCTTAGGCAACGGAGTTACTGTGAGTAGTGTTTTCCTAATATGGATAGTGCAATGGTAATTTCTTGCAAGTGGAGGTGACTTGAGTGAGTTATGTGACTTGAGTCAGGAGGACATTGGAAATAATGCTTAAGTGTTACCTTAAGCAATTAAGCTCCTCAGACTTAGCACTATTTACTAGGCATTGAGTGCTATGGCAAATAAAAAGTTTGACTAACTAACTAACTTTCCAAATGAGCCTAAACCTACAAAAAGGATCTATATGATACATATTTGATGGTATATAGGTCTACAAACTCCATACCTTGTATAAAAATTAAGATTTTTAATTAAAAAAACTTAAAGAAAATTTTACATGACACTAGTTGAATGCAAAAAAACATGATGAAAACTTCACTTATGTATGTTGTACAAATATTATAGGACCAAGGTAGGGGCCAAAAAAAGACCAGATTTAATTGTAACAAAATTATATCATTTTTATGGGTAGATAGCTTTACATTGGGAGTTAGGGCATGACAACCATATCCATAAGGCGCTAGTGTTGAATACTCCCAGATCTCGTCCAACTCTAGTTGTTGAAAAGGGAAATTCATTCTCCGAAAATACAGATGTTGCATGAAATATGAATGAATACCAAGTTCTTTTAACCACTACACCAACTACTACTGTTTCCATTCAGGATGGACCTAGGATATTGTATTCATGTTCCATAGAGAATGTTGTTTGGTGTTTGGACATGATTTGACCATCAATCAACCCGAGCATCCCATCCATCCAACTATATTCCCTTTTTTTGGGAGAAAGATGGCAAGGAGAACTTGATGCCTTATCTCAACATCCCCACAATGTTCATTCATTCATGCATGTGTACTATGAAATAACAAAGGGGATAAGACATATTCGTTCATACCCATCTGGACAAAACACCATCTCCAATTCGAGGATGGGTTTGACTAGACCAGACTATAATTGGGTGGTTTGGAAGACCAAGCTACTATACATGGTCCACATGTCACATCAGATATGATAAAATATCTTTGAAATGCCACACTTCTGGTGATCAAGGTTCTCACTTTCGAGATCTAGACCCATAGGCAACATATCTAGTAGCAGAGACAAGGATAGAGGCAAAACTAGTAGTTTTAGTACCTGATCGATACCCAGTCCTTTCTATAGATCCATCACCTTTTGTAGCATCACAACCAACAGCTGAGGTAGCCTATATCGGAAAGGAAAAGCTCATTGATCTAGTGCTTGATCAAGTTGTTCATCTAGAAGTTGATGCACCCGTCAAAAGAGAAGCATGGGTAGCAACAGTAACAATAGTATCATATATAATATATGATCCAACAACAGTTGTAGTACCAGTAGTAGTAGCAGTTCCAAAGCCATATCCTCTAGCTTCCTCCCGACGAGACTATTCCTCCCACCAACTATGTCCGGGTGGTTATTAATAAAACTATTAGCCCAAGTAGATTAGTTGGAATTATAGTTCCCCTTATGCATGATGGTTATTAAGAAACCTAATAAATAAGGAATCATAGTTCCCCTTTCAGGAGAGAGATTGAGAATCGACCAATCATTATTGCTCTTATTCTAGCGGGCTAATTAATTAACCCCCTTCGACATTAAATTATTCGAATGCTTCTTTCAAGTCTATTGCAGATCGTGCTTGGGTGTGGTGCAGTGGAGGCTAGGGGATCGATTGGGGGTAGTGTTTTGGGTGGTGCGTGTGGCACTTAGGGGTGTGGTTTTTAACATTCAGGTGGGGATTGGTGCTTGATCTAGAGGATTTTTCGTCAAAATTTGAAATTATTCATTTTCTCTAGTTTTGGTATCATTAGAAAGTGCTCGGGATCTTGACTCCAACACAACTCGAACAGAGTCAATTGGAGTCCCGGAGCTCAAGATATATATGGTCAAACCTCTGGTCAACTCTCAAAACTAGGCCAAGGAAAAAAGGGAAAAAAATCAAAGTCATCAAAACTGGTCAAAGTCAGCACCATTGCGAAGTGTTCATCATCACAATTCTGGCGGAGTTCGTTTCACAGAAAACGGAGTCCGTATGGAAAAGTTATGAAGGTCAAAGATTGGGTCAACCCGATGACGTCAGCACCCAATCAGCACAACGGCCAATCAGCCCTTGACACATGGCATCACCCCCTGCCTCCAAGTAGAAAAAATTATTTTAACAAAAATAATTAAAAATCAAATTTAAAAAATAAAAAAATATAACAAAATTTATATTTAATAAAAATATCTAAGATGGGCCCCACCCATCCATGGGGCGGCCCACATTAAGTGGGGCGCCACCCATGGTATGGGGGGAAACCCACTTTTGAAGGGGAACACATCCTCCTCTTTTAGGGGAGAGGATAAAAGGAGGGGAGTGTGGTGGGACCACCACCCCCTAATAAAATACCTAAAAAATCCTCTTTAAGGGGGATTTGATATTTTATTTTTTTTAAAACAAACATGCCTAATTCAAAACGTAGCCCTATACATAGGGATAAAATAACATCAAAATATCCTATGGAGAAATAAAATCTCCTAAATAAAAGGAGAATCTCATTTGTAAAGCCCCGGATAAATATAAAGGGCTAAATAAAAATAATATTGGATATATTATGCTTCCGGGAGATGAGAAAAGGGGGATATTTTTGAAAATTTGCACTATGTAAGGGAGATTGGGTAGTTAATCGGTTTTATACCAATTTTGGTAATTTTTGGCTATAAAAGGAGGTGAGAAAGGTGAGAGAAGTCAAGTGATTTTGGAAGAATTTTGCAAGTGTGAGAGATTGTTTTCTTTGGAGGAATTTTTGTATTTTCGTGCTTTTGGAGAAGCTTGTTTCCACGCACTTTGGAAGTGCATTTGTAAATTTCTTTGTAAGCCAAGGGGAGGTTCTGCCAACGAATGTAACCAAATTTTTGGAGGAATAATTGGATCGGTCCACTCAATTGGAGAGGGGCCCGGAGTGTAGTCGTTCTAAACGACGAACTCCGTTATCAATCTTCGATTGCACTCTCTTTATCTCTCATTCTGTTATTTCTTTAATTACTTTGTAATTTCGTTATTTAAATTTTGTTTGTGTGTTTAATTAAAATCAAGCACTTTTGGTTTGTAATTGTTAATGTAAGCATTCCAAGCAAATGTCATAGATCCTTAAAACAGATCAATGCTAGGCAAGGGTTGCATGGGTATAGTACTAATTCTTTTTTATTGTCTTTATCTATTGGTTAATGGCATCCAGTGCATGCTTGGGAGGACATATGGATATGTCCTTTTTGGAGGTTTTGATGGGGGTTGTCCCTTCTTTATCAAACCATTCCAAAGAAAAAAAAAATAAAGTAAAGCTTTAAACAAAGAGGGGTCTTCTTAGATCAGGGGTCTTCAAGCATCGAAGGTAAATGGGTGTTTGTAGAGGAGTATTTCTAGTCATGTTTTAGTAATCCAACTAGATTTGGTTGTAGAGGATGCTAATTATTTGAGTAATCATGCTTTAATTTATAAATTTATAGGGATTTGGACTTATCGCTCCCTTTCTTGGAGTTGTGGGCTCTTCAAACTTGGAATCTAGAGGGGGATATGGAGGTTATGCAGGTAGTCTAACTACTTTGTGGTGGTGCTCTCATGCATGGAAGAATGGAATAAGGCATATGAAGGAGGTCCTTATTTCTATAATCAAGTAGGGTTGTTTATCAAACCTTAGCATATAAGATTTAATTCGATAGAGGAGTTGTCGTCAAAGGTTTTAGTTTGGGTGAGGCTTCCTTGGTTGTCATTGGAGTTCTAGAGGAACAATATTATGCACATGATTGCACTACTGCTAAGAAAACCAGTTGTTCTAGCTCAATAGACTCTGGATAAGAAAGTAATTTCATATGCCTGAATTTATATTGAAATTAATTTAATAACCCATTGCCAGATTCAATGGAAATTCAAATAGGTTCTACTTCATGGATTCAACAAATAGATTATGAAGCTCTCCCATTTGGTTGCTAGATATGTCCTAAGTATGGGAATTTTTAGAGGAAATATCCTAAACTTAGCTCATTTGAGGTGCATGCAAGCAATGCTCCAACCAAAGTGTCTCCTCATCCTCCAATTTCAAAGGATAAAGAAAAAGCCCCTGTGTCAAATAAGGAAACTAATAAGGAGGGTTTTATACCCATCAAGCCCTACAACAAGGGGAGAGGCCTTAAGAGATGCTCCAAGGATAGAAAGGATGAAGAGATTTATAATTGTTTTAAGGCATTGGAGGACATTGATCAACATGGAGAAAACTAAAACAAGTAGCTCTCTGGAATGAATAATTTGGCAATGGATTAGATGGATCCTAAAATAGTTGTCGATCATAATGGTTTAGCGGATGATCATATTGAGATACAAATAGATATAGATCAAATTCAAGAGATCCCTAAAGATTTGTCCCCTCTCAAAATGAATTTAGTGGACTAGTCTTGGCCTTGTTAGAATCGGTACCAAATTTTGGGGCTCAAGATCCTGGGAAAGGCAACAAAGTTAGGTCAACTTTGATATTGCAGCAAAAGACCTTCAAAAAGGGAGGATCAGAGAAGCCCTCCAAGCTGGGAAGGAAGAGAGATCAAGATAAAATTAAACTAATGGGGGAGAATTTGGTGGAGTCAAGTTTAGTTAAGACTATTGACTCCCACTTTTCTAACTCTCATAAATGATTGTTCTCTCCTGGAATATGAGGGCTTTAAAAAACATCCCTAGATAAAAGTTTGTTCAAGATTTTATTAAGATGCATTCTTTTAATGTTTTGTTCATTTAAGAATCTAAGCTGGCAGTAAAAGGTATGTTCAAAGTGGCTTCTAAGGTGTGATGGAGAGGTCATTGTCAATGTGTTAGGGCTCATGGCAGTGCCAGAGGAAATGTTTATCTTTGGGATTTGCGCAAGATTTCTCCTCTTTGGTGGATTTATGGAAGAAACTCTTTATCTAAGTCTATCTCGAGTTTTGAATCTGGTGAAATCTACTTGTGTACCAATGTTTATACTCTGATTGATTTGCCTAGTAAAATCCTTCTTTGGGCACATATTTAGTATGTGAGGTCCCTAACTCTTTTTTCATGTGGATTCTAGTTGGTGATTTTAATGCTATCACTAGTTTAAAGGAAAAGAAAGGGGTGAGCCTTCATCTTTTATTTTGAGAGATAATATTGTCTCTCTAACCTTGATAGATATAAAATCGGGGAAGGGTATGTTCACTTGGAGTAACAGGAGATGTGTGGAAGGTTTTATATCTGAGAGACTAGATAGGTTCTTAGTCTCGGGTGAAATCACAATACCGTGTCTCACTTATTTCCAAAGATGAACATTTACATCAATATTTATAATTGAATCTTCAACTTTGTTGGGTAAAAATTATGTAATCACCTTTTCAATAGATTACACAACCTAGATTTCAACCACAGCTGTGTGAGATATAATCTCTCCTCTCAGAAAGGGGAGGTTCCCTTATTCCCACTTTCAAACACTAAATAAAACAAACTAAATACTTACAAAATGTACACTACAATTAATAGATTCAAGGTGTGTCACATTCATCCTTCTCTCTTTTTTTAAAGAAGATGTTTTACAATGCTTCACGGTTGGTAGTTATGATTCTGTGCAACTTCAAACTAAGAACAAAGCAGTAATTCCAATACCTCTATCTTGTCAAAGCAAAGCATGGAGGTACCGGCATGATAACAATAACAATAAAATGAGAAAGAAAATCTCACGAAGGCACAAAGTCATTACATAGCTTTTCACTAGCAAATCCTTAAGATATGTAACACGTGTCGTATTAGAAGCGCAAAGTCTTATAGATATAGCACAATAGTTCCACGAACAATGTGAACAAATGCAAGCACAAAGTCTTGTAGATAATCCACCAAATGTTACTCAAACATAAACATAAATTCAAATAAATAATGTAACACAAAGTTTACATAAATTTATTCGAAGCCCTTTAGATCTCATCTACTAATCACTACCAATATAATCACTCCACAAGATTATCAATTCCAACACAAAGTTTGGTATGCAATTCTCTTCTTTATTGATCATATTTTCATTCACAAACATGAACAAAAAGTTTCACAAATCTGCTTCAAAATGGGCAGCACTTCGTTGAAAAATCCTAAAGGTAAAAATTACAATAGAATTCCCCCTTATTTATAAAAGAGAGGGAAGAGAAAATCTAGAAAATTAGATGAGTAAAATTAGGAAAGTTAGGTGAGCTAATTTAGGAAAATCTCACCTAACTTTGACTTAGTCAAAAATGTTGTCCATCTTTTTGGGAAAATATCTTTGATTTTACATGTAATTACATTTGCTGAAAAGACATTTAAGATGTCAAAAACTATTTACAAGATGCATATAGGGAAGCATAAAAATATTCAACACTAAAGATCAAGAGTCTTCATGGTTCCTTGCTTTGGGCACATAAGTCTTCATACTTCTTCCTGGTCTCCTGGATGAATGCATCATTTGGACCGACAGTGTAATCGACAAGGGTGTGAACTCTTGTGATTGACCTTCTAGCAAATGAATGAATTTTCTTGCACCTATGAAGATACACCTTGAGGTTATCAAGAGTTAGTCCTATCTCATAAGTGACATGTATTGAGGCTTTTGAAGAGTTGGCATCCTCAGCTTGTTGCATGACAGATTCTTTGTAGATCTTGGAAAGTTTGCTGGCTAGGAGGAAAATACGGTTTTCTTAAAGAAGCTTGCCCGACAACTCCTTAATTCCCTTCTCCAGGATAGCATGATGTCCTTTGACATCTTCTTGTACATGGTGGAGATATTGGATAAGAAACTTGATCGCTTCGATATGGTGCTTGAGTGATTCCCTTACCTTTGTATATTTCTCCTTATCGAGAATTACCCCAACTTGCACCAATTTACTGATTTTTGCCTGCTTCATTTGTGACCAAAAATGATAGGCATTTTCCATATCCTTTTGCTCTTGGTAAGAATACTTTCTTCCTTATCAAGCTCTGACTTGAGCTTGGCTATTTGTGTGGCCTTCTCATCTGCAACATTGGGAAGCATGAGGCAAGCAAGCAACTCAGAGCAAGTGGAAATGAGCAATTTGGCATGAACAATGGAGCAGGAGCAAATAAACAGTGTTTGAAGCGAAGACAAAGTGATTCTGAGGTGTTAGAAGAAAAATCTATCAACTATGTAGGAGTGCTGAAAATCATCGCTCCTACACTTAGAGATATGATTTCATATGTAAGGGCGCTAAAAATTAGCGCCCTTACATGTTCAACATGTAAATCGTCAAATGTTTCAAGGCGCTGAAAATCAATGCCTTGACATGTCATCAAACTTAGAGCAAACTTGAAGTGCATGGGTGGGATTTTTAAGCGCTCTTGCATTTTGGTGGAGAGTCACTCCATGTAGGAGCGATGATTTTCACCACTTCTACATTTGGAGTTGGTGAAAAATGTCTAAGTGTAGTAGTGGACAATTCCAATGCCTTGACATTTGAGGAACAATGGAAGACCTTGGTGTAATAGTGGTGATTTTTACCGCTTTGACATTGAAGTTTGTGGAAGGTCAAGAGGCAAGAATGGGGAATAGATGGAGAGAAACAAAAACTAGGGCATGAAGAAAGGAAAGCTAGAAAAACAAGGCACAACTTAGAAGAGGAAAACAAATTCAAAAGATGAAAAGATTCAAAACCCTAGTAATGAAAGCTCAAAAAATCTTGAAATCACAACCTAGCTTGAAGTTGGAAAAACATCTAGCATGCAGGGAGAAGGTGAGTGAAGATTAGAATGGAGTGAGATAGACTAAAAACACTTAAAATCCTTTAAAATAGGTCATTAATGAACTCCAATAGTGCATTAATGACAGTGGACTCAAAGGCGGAAAATATGCACAAGCGTTGAAAATCAACGGTGCATTTTAAGACTTGGAAAAACATAAAGTGCACAAGTGTTGATTTTTAGCGCTTATGCATTTCAAAAACTTGGACAAAGTGAAGGAGCGCTGATTTTCAGCACCCCAACACTTTAATTTGGAAATGACTAAGGCAATATGTAGGAGTATTGATTTTCAACGCTCTGACATATTTCGTAGTTTTGACTAACTCTTAACTTTGAGAGTTCACGAAGATATTCGTTTCGAAGCTCTTTGAAAGACAGACGGGGAGGAACACTCAAATGGATTGTTTGATATTTTGGAACGTACATCGAGGTGGGTTGAAAATAGCCTTAGTTTTCATGCTTGAAAATCATGAAACTACGAAATGGACAAGTTTCATAGGGGGGTTATCTGTGAATCGAGCACTACTAGATTCTATGATAACAATCTTCTAAGACCTATAGCAACTAAACCATTAAGAATTTGAAGATGATGTGAACTACTGATTTTTGGAAATTTGTGTGTAGATTCTAAATATTCTTTTTTTCAAATTTTCCAAAATAAATCATGAATCTTTGAACATCTCCTTTAATAACTGGTTTTAAATAGAAAACAACATTTTCAGATAGTAATGTTTGTGTCATACAACATAACTTTTTTTCTATAAAGGATTAAATTCTAATTTTTGAAATATAGATTCTCAACATCAATATCTAGCGAAAGGATGCTTTTTCATAATTTTTTGTTGCATATTTTTTTAAATGAATTTTTGAAGTCGCTATAACTATAATTTGGACATACATGTGTGTCATAAAACCTAACTTGTTGTGTATCTATCAAAATCCAAGTTTTAGTTTTTTGGTGAAACAAGGACATTAATACCTAGGGAATGGGTATTTTTTGAAATTTGTTTACAATGGTTTACTATTTTTCCACCTTTGCACAACAAAGAGCTTGAGATTCAGAGAAAAACCTATGTTTAGTAAAAATTGAAAATTAAATACATGATAAAATGAAAATATATCAAAACTATATTTGTTGGAAAGCTCATTTCAAGATATAAATTTTAAATGACATTATTTAATCCCTCAAAAGATAAAGAAAAACTGGTTTTTTGCTAGCATTTTGATAGGTGCGAAAGAGACTCCATCGTGGGTGTGATTTAATACTAGATGGAGCCTCTTAAGACTTAAATCATTAGTTTTCTAAAAATAGTGATTTCAGGCAAAAATTAGCACGTCCCAAAAGTGAGACACACTATTATGGCAACACCCTATCTAGTTTTTGGATTGGCAACAATTGGACTACCGGTTCAGAGATTTTGGAATGCACAAGTTCAGATCACTGGCCATCAAATTATCTGCAAGAGAGAGGAATGATTCTAGGAACCTTTCGTTCAAGTTCCAACTTATGTGGTTGTGAGAGCCATCTCTTCAAGATCTTATGAGAGAATGGTGGGTTAAAGGCATGATTGAGCACAACGCAGTTATGTATTCTTTTGTCAAGAGACTCCAATTTGTGAAGTACCAACTTGAGAAGTGGAATAGGAAGAGGTTTGAGAATATTTTAATGGCTAAATCTACTTCCCAACATTGATTGGAAACCATCACTAGACATAATAAGGATCAAGGGCTTACCAAGGACTCCCTTAGAGAAGAAATGGAAGCCATGAAGGAGCTGGCAGAATGGGAGTTGTAGGAAGAGATATTTTGGAAAATAAAGTCTACGATTGAATGGTTTCAGGAGGGGGATGTGAATATAGCCTTCTTCATTAATTTTGTTAAAGCTAGAAAATATGGTAATTTAATTTCTTATCTGACATCTTCTTAGGGAGAGAAACTTATTTCTCTTTGGGATATCTCACAGGAAGCTATTCAATATTTTTTTGCTCTATTCTCAGAGGACTCTCCTACAACTAAACAGGAGGAAATTTTGATTTTGGAGTGTATTCCCTCAGTTGTGCCTAATGATGTGAATGAGTTCCTCAATATTCCCATCCATTTGGAGGAGGTAGAGGAGACAGTTTTCAAGATGAATAAAGGGAAAGCCCTTGGTACAAATGGTTTCCCAATATATATTTTTCAATAATTTTAGGATATTATCAAATTTGACCTATTGGAAGTCGTACGAAAATCACAAAGAAGCAAGTAGATGTTTAGGGCAATGAATACTACCTCAATGGTTCTTATCCCTAAGAAAGAAGGGGATAATTATCTAGATTTTTTTCGGTCAATTTCCCTATGTAATGTAGTTTATAAGATCATCTCTAAATTAATTGTGAAGAGAATTAAGTAGTGACTCAAAAAAATTATTTTAGAAGAGCACGGGGTTTTGTTGCAGTTAGGAAAATCTTGGATGGGGTAGTTATTGCTATCGAGGTCATTCATTCCATGGAGCTATCCAAGTTGAAGGCTATGTTCATCAAATTGGACGTGGAAAAATCCCATGATAGGGTGAAATGGTCTTTTCTTCAAAAGGTGTTGCTTGCCTTTGGGTTTGGTGAAGATTGGATAAATTAGGCGGAGCTATGTTAAGTCTACGTTTTACTCGGTGTTGATCAACAGTGAGCCTTTTTCTTTGTTTGAAGCTTCTAGGGGACTCTAATAGGGTGATCCCCTATTGCCTTATCTTTTTATTCTTATGGATAAGGGATTGAAAAGACTATTGAAATCCCATACCTAAGACAGGGGCTTATTCAAGGTTGGAGTTAGGGAGATGGCTTGTCTACTCAATCTTATTTATAGTTCATGGATGACATGCTACCTTATTGGGAATTGCTTGAATTAGAGAAATGAATAACTTCAATCATGATTTGGATATCTATCTTGCTATTTCAAGGCAGAAAATTAATGAAGCTAAGTCCTCCATTTTATTCTTCAATACTCCTCTCTTGTTTCAGTCTAGAATTCTTGGATCCTTAGATTTTAGATTGGAGCTTCCTTTTATGTATTTGGGTATTCCTCTATTTGTGGACCCACTACCGAGAGGGACCTAGAATAGTGCGGTGGACAAGTTTTGAGAGCGTGTTAGCCATTGAGATTTTAGATAGCTATCTTTTGTAGGGAGGGTTTTGTTATTAAAAGTGGTGGCTCAAGATCTACCTATTTATAGGTGCATGGTGCAAATGGCTCCTATAAGTTTCATTAACAAGTTGGATGCTCTATCTAGACAATTCTTATGGGTAAGAAATTTAGTCTCCTTGAAGTGGATTTTGGTTCAGTGGGAGAAATGTTGTAGGCCTAAATAGATGGGGGCCTTGTGTCTACGATAGGTTGTCCTTACAGGTCAAGCTTTGGCATCCAAGCTTTATTGGAGGTGGTTCTCTAATCAAGATCGAGCTTGGGCTAAGACCCTTTCTTTTAAGTATCAAAGAGGCAAAAATAGGAATGATGTGCCTAGGATCTCCCTATCAAGTAAAGGATCTATGATTTGTGACACTATTAAAAGAGGATCCAACTTAAGCAGGGTTTACTATGGATTTGTAACAAAGGTTTTGATGCCCTCTTCTAGTTAGATTATTTGGATGGTCATCCCCTAATCTTGACCAGTTATCCACATCTTTAGAACCTTTGTCATAACTTCATAGAGGATGGATGGACCCAAGTGGAGGATTTCAAAGAGACAAAGAGCTTGGGACATATGGAGGTGTTTAATTGGAAGGAATCTTATGCATGGAAACTTGGGAGATTAGAAGAGGATCTCAAATTCTAGTTGGTCAAGTCTGCAATTCTTTGATGAGGAAAGAAATTCTAGTTTGGAGTCCTAATCCTAGGGGGTATACTCAATGGCTAATGGATATCAAGAACTGGATAGGCAAAAATATGGAGGGAAGTCCCTTAGTGTAAATATGTTTGGAATAATTTTGTGTGGATGAATGCAACTTTTTCATTTGGTTAGTTGCTTGAGATAGGTACCTTGCATGGGAAATCTTCAAAACAGGGGTTTTCAAGGCACGTCTATTTGTTATTTGTGTGGAAAAAGTGAGGAATCCTTACCTCATTTTTTGTTCCAGTGCACCTATTCTAAGACTATTTGGCACCTTTGGTGGTAAATTTGGATACAAACATGTATGCATGCTTCATCTCTTTTTGAATTTTGGAGGACTTTAGGGTGACCTCTTGCTAATACATTCTTCCTCCAAATGGCTTGGGGTATTGGGCCCTCGTGTATCCTTTCATAGATCTGGTTGGAGATGAACCATAAGATTTTTTTAGGGAGGGAGATTGGTAATTGTAGAGAATGAGGATTCACTACTCATGAGTCTCTTTATTCTCAAGACTATCCAAGGGGAAAACTGCCCTAAACTACCTCAAGGAACTAAGCAAGAGTTTATGAATCAAAAAG